>JARYZH020002497.1:0-15431 GCA_030021035.2 Notholithocarpus densiflorus
AGACCAGCCTTCCAAGGGTGCAACGAAGACCAAGTCAAAGGAATAGGCCGCCCCATTATCTTTTCTTATTTTTTTTTTTTTTTTTTTTTTGGATTGTTGTAATGGAACGCTCGGATTGAATATATGCACTTCGCTCTTTGTGTGTTAATTGTCGCTATGATGGGTTTTGTTTATTCACATAACTTGTGTTTTGATTATTTGTTATTTATATAAATTGTGCTTCGACTATTAGCTAAACAGTCTCATTAGTGTGATTTGTTTTCCATTTTTGAAACAGCAACCTAAAAACGTAAAGTCCATAATGATAATTTCCTCTTAGACTGTGATTAGCAATTGGGTCACTCTATTTATTATGACATGCTTTTGCTGAACGGACTATAAAACGCAATGACCTTATAACATGAGTTCTATATTTCATGAGTTGGTTATTATATCGGGTTTAAAAATGCTAAGCGCGTATTACTTAAAAAGACAAACTTTTAGATCCCATACTTTTTAAAATGCAAGTGTGTTTAGAAGAATGTTCCAAAAATTTATTGACCTCAAGGAAACAATTAGTTACCGACTAGGTTCCCCATAGGTTTGAACCCGAGGACCATGCAAGACCTTGGTTCTGTCTAACACTTAGATTTTCTTGAAGTAGTTAGTTTCCCCATAGGTTTGAGTTCGAGGACCATGTAAGACCTTGGTTCTGTCTAACACTTAGATTCTCTTGAAGTAGTTAGTTTCCCATAGGTTTGAGTCCGAGGACCATGCAAAACCTTAGTTCTGTCTAATTGCTTAGCTTTTCCTTGAAGTAGTTAGTTTCTTCATAGGTTTGAGTCCGAGGACCATGCAAGACCTTGGTTCTGTCTAACTGTTATTTTAATAATGTTGATTGTATTTTTTAGATAGGTTTGAGTCCGAGGACCATGCAAGACCTTGGTTCTGTCTAACATTTAGATGGTTGCCAAAACATAAGACGTGCAATCGAAATGGACTTTAAAAATATGAATTAGAGAAATGCCTTTGTTAATAATAATACATTTTCAGGTTATTTACATTCCATGGACGAGGTACAGCTTTTTCATCTAAGTCTTCTAAGTAGTATGCACCTATTCCGGCTACTGCGGTAATTCGGTATGGTCCTTCCCAATTGGGACCCAGCTTTCCCTAGGATGGGTTCTTGGCAGCCCCCACGACTTTCCTCAACACTAAGTCTCCTGGTGCCAATGGTCTCAGCTTCACATTGGCATTATGTCCCTGCTTAAGCTTCTGGTGGTAGTAGGCCAACTGGATCACCGCCTTTTCTCTTCGTTCATCGATCAGGTCTAGGCTCTTCCCTAGCAGTCCATCATTATTGCTTGGAGTGAAGGAGCTAGTCCTCAGCGTTGGGAAGCTTGTTTCTAGAGGGATAACAGCCTCGGCTCCATAAGTCATGGCAAAGGGTGTCTCTCTTGTTGACCGTCGTTGGGTAGTCCGGTAAGTCCATAAGACATGTGGCAGCTCCTCTACCCATCTTCTCTTGGCTTCATCCAGTCTCTTCTTAAGCCCATTGACTATGACCTTGTTGACAGCCTCGGCCTGCCCATTTCCCTGGGGATAAGCTGGAGTTGAGTACCTATTTGTGATCCTCAGTTCGCAACAATATCTTCTGAAGGCTTTGCTGTCGAATTGGAGGCCATTATCTGAAATGAGGGTTCGAGGGATGCAGAAGGAAGCCCTGGAGTATGTTAAGAAATGTGACCAGTGCCAAAGGTTTGCCCCAAATATTCATCAGCCTGGAGGAGTCCTTAACCCTTTGTCCAGTCCATGGCCGTTCGCCCAGTGGGGCCTGGATATTGTAGGCCCTTTTTCCAAGGCAGCCGGAAACAAGAGATATCTGTTGGTCGGCACAAATTACTTCACCAAATGGGTTGAAGCCGAGCCACTGGCCAACATCAGAGATGCGGATGCCAAGAGGTTCATGTGGAGAAACATCGTTACATGATTCGAGGGACCCCGAATCGTGTAACGATGTTTCTCCAGATGAACCTCTTGGCATTCGCATCTCTGATGTTGGCCAGTGGCTCGGCTTCAACCCATTTGGTGAAGTAATTTATGCCGACCAACAGATATCTCTTGTTTTCGGCTGCCTTGGGAAAAGGGCCTACAATATCCAGGCCCCACTGGGCGAACGGCCATGGATTGGACAAGGGGTTAAGGACTCCTCCAGGCTGATGAATATTTGGGGCAAACCTTTGGCACTAGTCACATTTCTTAACATACTCCAGGGCTTTCTTCTGCATCCCTAGCCACCAATATCCTTGGGTAAGGGCTCGGTGCGATAAAGATCTTCCCCTTGTGTGACTCCCACAGATTCCCTCGTGCAGTTCCTCAAGTAGTAATTCTGCTGCTTCTGGGTGAATACATAGTAAATATGGCCCAGAGTAGGAGCGCTTGTACAGTTTGTGGTCCTCGGACAACCAAAACCGAAAAGCGCTTCTTCGTATTCTTTCAGCCTCTGGCTTTTCTTCAGGTAGGGTATCATCTTTGAGGAACCTCACTATGCGGTCCATCCAGCTGGGACCCACTCTAACTTCATGGATAGGGACCATGCCAATTGCCACCTCTCTTACTCTATTCAGATGCTCGACAATGATGGTTCGAGGCAGACCCTTTGCCGATGAAGTAGCGAGCGAGGCCAATGAATCTGCATGGGTGTTGCCACTTCTGGGGACATGTGACAAGCTGAACAGGTCGAAATTTGACTGCAAGCGTTTGGCCTGGCTTAAGTACGCTTGCATCCTTGCTTCTCTAGCTTCCAACTCTCCCCTTACCTGGCCCACTACCAGTCTTGAGTCCGAGAACACCTCTACTGCTTTTCCTCCCATTTTTTGCACCATGGCCATTCCTTGTAGCAAGGCCTCGTACTCGGCTTCGTTATTCGTGGCCGAGAATCCCAGTCTCAAGGATTTCTTAATGATTTCCTTCTCAGGAGATATTAGGACCAGCCCTACCCCGGATCCTCTTTGATTTGCTGCACCATCAACGTACACCTTCCAACATGGGGGTCCTGGCATGGAGACTATCCCAACCGATTTTCCATCCATGTTTCGATCCTCGGCTACAATTTCTACTGGTGGTTCAGAGAATTCGGCCACCAAGTCAGCTAGGACCTGGCCCTTTATGGAGGTTCGAGGCATGTACTTGATGTCAAAAGCTCCTAGGATTGTGTTCCATAAGGCGATCCTCCCGGTATAATCAGTAGTCCGAAGTACGGACCTCAAGGGTAGTTGAGTTAGGACAACCATTGTGTGGGCTTGGAAGTAATGGGGAAGCTTTCGTGTAGCATGGACCACAGCTAGTATGGCCTTCTCCAAGGGTAAGTATCTGACCTCAGCTTCTTGCAGCGACTTACTCATATAATAGAATGGCTTTTGAATGCCGTTGTCATCCCGTATTAACATTAAGCTCACCGCGTGAGGGGCCACGACAATATATGCGTATAGGACTTCATCGGCCTTAGGATTGGACATGATAGGGGGTCGAGATAGGTATTCCTTGAGTTGCTGGAAGGCCGTAATACAGTCCTCGGACCATTCAAACCCTTTCCACTTGTTGATCAAGAGATAGAACGGTCTGCATCTATTCGCCGACCTGGAAATGAATCGATTCAGGGCTGTAATCAATCCAGTTAGCTTTTGAACCTCCTTGGCGTTTTGCGGCAGTTTTAGATTGTTAATAGCCTTGATCTGGTCAGGATTGATCTCAATTCCCCTATGAGTAATCATGTAGCCTAAAAACTTGCCTGATCCCACACCAAATGAGCATTTGGAGGCATTTAGGCGCAGCTTGTGCTTCCTTAAGACACTAAAGGCACTGCCGAGGTCTCCTAAATACTCGGACACTACCTTACTCTTCACCACCATATCATCGACGTAGATTTCGATGCTCTTGCCCAATTGCAGCTCAAACATTCTCGTCATCATCCTTTGGTAAGTGGACCCTGCGTTCTTTAGGCTGAACGGCATTACTCTGTAGTGATAGTTCCCACAGACGGCGCCAATTGTAGGGACTGGGTCTGAGCACTTCTACTGTTGAAAAAGTGGATTCAGGCCCAACTAGCCCTAAACAATAAATTTGTAGAGGATGGGTTTAAGAGCTAGGCTTTAGTGAGAATAGCAACGAATAAACATGGTTATGGGTAAACTGAATACCAAGAAAACGGGCCTTAAGTGTTGGAATCTGTCCCGGACGTTGGTCCGAGGAGCTTTCTTATTCTTATTATTTCCTCAGTGCTTGGATACAGAGGTTACAAAGATGATACAGGTTGCTACAGTGTTTTCTACTTCCAATCTCCGATCCTTTTTCTGGAGGACCTCTTTACATTTTATACCCTCTTTAGGTTGATCTTGGCCCTCCATTTGTTGATCGTGCAGGTCACTACTTGAGTGCTTGTCCCATCAGCCGCCGTCCTAAACCTTCTGTGAGTTGCAGCGACCAAAGCGGCATTGTTCAGGGGTCATTTCCTCATTAATGCGGCCAGAACGTTAGTTGTGGGCATTTAATGTGGAGGTGACAGCTTCTCCCTGAATTGCTCTCCCAGGCTCCCATGGCTGACCCACGGTACTTGTCCTCTTTCTTGGGACGCTCTACGAAACCACTCTTGACGGCGCGCTGCCCTTCCCTTCTATGATCTCGGTACGCCGAGGACATGATTGTCCTCGGCGTTGCTCCTTGGTAGTTAGGACTTTCTCCGTTCGTCCTTGGACGTTTCTTCTTCCTCGGCGTGGGCCTTGGGCCTAGTATAAAGTTGGGCCGGGGTAGCCAGATTTATTGACCCCATAATAGCCCCTCAAAATCCTGCTGTCCGGCTCCTCGGAGGGAGAGGAGGGTTTTGATGTCCTCGGGCCTTTCATCATGGCTCATCAAGTCTTGTCTTCCGTCAGCGCTAGAGTCTTTTCACCTGCCCAAGGCACGTTCCTGACGCTTCGGTATACGAGGCACGCTCTCATTAAATTCTGGCGGCCCTGTGCTCCCCACGTTCGACGGTGTGATGGTGATCCAACGGTGGGGATTTTTTAACTTTTTGGGCGGGAAAACCGGCGTGGTTATTTTTAATCGAAGGTATAAATGCCCATTCGAACCGATTCACCTCTTTATTTTCATATTCAAGAGTTCTTGTGCACGTCTCCTGAGTTCTGTCAAATCTCCAGCCCAACTCGCCTTTCTCTCCAGCATAAAAAGCCTGTCCGAGTAGCTTTTCCTCATTTCTGTAAGTTTCTACTCTCTCTGACTCATATTTTCTCCCCTCTAAGTTTCTTTTTATCTTATTCCTCTCTTTCTATCATCCTCCCTTGAGTCCTTTAGCCGTTTCTAAGGATGGGTAGATTTAAGAAGTTGGTTGAGTCTGAAGAGGCAATGGAGAAATTCATTGCCGACTATAGGATTCCCAATAATGTAGGTTTGAGATACTGTGAGGAAGGAGAGTGGCTTTTTAGGAAGGAAGATGGTGAAGTGATGATTCCCATAATCGCCTTCCTTGAGGGTGGTATGAGAATCCCCATGGGACCGGTGATGAGGGATTACCTTAGACATTTTCGATTAGCTCCCACCCAGTGCGCCGTCAATATGTTTAGGATCCTGGGTTGTGTGGACGCTTTAAATGAGAAAATGGGGCTGAGGTTGACCCATCACGATGTAAACTGGTGTTACAACCTCCAACACTTGAAGGGCAAATCTTACTATATGAAAACGAGGGACGACAAGGTTCGGCTTATTCAGTGCCTCCCAGAGTCTAGCAAGGGGTTGAATAAGGACTTTCTCATCGTGTCAGGGAGGTGGCACGACGGCCTTCCCTGTCCGACAGAAGAGGGGGCACTAGGTGGGGTATTCAGAGTAGGAGAGGGTTAATCTTTTGCATTGTCATAGTTTGCACCGTTTGGCTGCTAATACGGATGTGCTTTCTTTTTTACAGATCCACACGCCTTTGGCCGACACTTTCACTTAGTCAATCGGGAAGATTTGGCGACCATCCTTAGGGTGGAGGTTTTTGTGAATGAAGCTGACAACCAGGTCAGAGCTGTTCACAAGATCCTTGGGTACGATCCCATCCAGAAATCATTCTCGGCCCCGAAGTACGTGATTAGAGCCAAAGATTCTCGGCTTCACAGAATCACCGTAGTAGAACAAGGGTTCTTGATTGCCGAAGGATCCCCTGTTACAGAAGGCGCTACGTTGGCAAGTCCTTCCTCGTCCCCT
Source organism: Notholithocarpus densiflorus (assembly GCA_030021035.2). Classification (NCBI taxonomy): domain Eukaryota; kingdom Viridiplantae; phylum Streptophyta; class Magnoliopsida; order Fagales; family Fagaceae; genus Notholithocarpus; species Notholithocarpus densiflorus. Next base: position 6,223 of record JARYZH020002497.1, read on the forward strand.
CAAGCTGAAGAGGCCGAGGACGATTTTGGCGTATTTAATCAAGACAATCTGTTCGAGGATCCCTCTAGTGATCTGGGCGACCCCAGTTTGACTGAAGCAGACCTCTCCTCAGTAGGGACTTCTTCTAAGGCCGAGATGGGTTTTAAGAAGAAACCCTCAATCGACCTGATTGACCTGATTGAGAGCCAGCCGGGGAGGCCACAGCCCAAGCTTTCTCCTCCTTCCAAGTTTCAACCTGCTCAGACCAGGTCCTCCTCCACCCAGTTGAAGTCGTCATCGCCTCGGTCCAAACTTCCTCCTCCTCCCTAGCCAACTTTGCCTCCTCGGCCCGAGCCTGCTGATCCAAAAAGGAAAAGAGGATCCAAAGGCAAAGAGCCCATGGATGGGGGACAGCCTCGCTCCTCTCAGGAGGAAGATGAAGCCCGGCGAGTTTCAAAACAACTGAAGGTCGGGCACCAAGGCCCAGAAAAGGAAGTCGCCATGCAGTCCGAGCCTTAGGCCTGGCTTCCTACCCCAATGCTCCATGGGGAGCCCCTGATGGAAAACGCCTCGCTCAGGGACTTCCGAGGGGGCGAAGGTGCCTACGTGGCTAATGCACTGGAGAGGTGCTTACTGCTTCCCAGCGACATGGCCGAGCTGGGGAATATGAGGAGGCAGGAGGTCTTCCTCAGCATGAAGAGGTACATGGGCATGGTAAGACTTCTAACATTCACGACTCTATTGATCCTTGTCCCTTAGTTTCCACCTATCGTGAACTTGTTTCGATTTGGCAGGCTGTCCAGGCCACCTACAGGTTGGAAGAGTTGGCCAACGATCAGAGTAGGGCCCTGGAATCCGAGCGTGACAAGCGCTTGGATGCCACGCGGACCCTTAAGAACTCCGAGGCTGATCTTGTGAAGGGAAGGGAGGATCTGAAGGAGATGACAAGGGCCAGAGACAGTGCCGAATCAGGTTTGGCCAGCACCCAAAAACAGGCTGAATACCAAACACGGCGCCATCTCGAGGTTGAGGATCAGCTGAAGATTACCAAGGAGCAGATTGCTGATCTGAAGAAAAAGCTGGCCGAGGCCGAAGGGGCCAAGAACGTCGCAGAGTGGGCCAGGGATGAAGCCTTGAGGGCTAAGGCGAAGGCCGAGTTCGCCAGAACCGAGGCTGAGATCTCCAAGGAGAAGGCTGAGGCAGATGCTTACGCCTTGGGAGTGGATGAGACACAGGCCATTCTCAAGGCTCAAGTACCTAGGGTGTGCAGGCTCTACTGTTCCCAGGTTTGGAATGAAGCCCTCAAACAAGTTGAAGTTGAGGCTTCATCTGAACTCTGGAAGGCAGAGAATGTATACTACCCTCCTGCCATCCGAGAGCCTGTCCTTTCTAGCTCTGAGGCTAGCACTTCTCCCGAGGTGGTTGAGGCAGGCCATCTCGATACTGCCCTTGCTTTGACTTCTTCCGATGAGACTGCCAAAGAGGCCGAGCTACCAAGGGTAACCGAGGCAGATAAGGGCCCTAGCCAGGGAGTACCCCAGGATGTTGCAGAGCCTCCAGCTGATGCCCAGGCCACTCAGGCTGAAGAGACAACTCTCATTGTGATGCCTCTGCAAGCTATTCCTCTAGGTGAAAGCCCCGAGGACCCTGAGGCCACTTCAGACCAGCCTTCCAAGGGTGCAACGAAGACCAAGTCAAAGGAATAGGCCGCCCCATTATCTTTTCTTATTTTTTTTTTTTTTTTTTTTTTGGATTGTTGTAATGGAACGCTCGGATTGAATATATGCACTTCGCTCTTTGTGTGTTAATTGTCGCTATGATGGGTTTTGTTTATTCACATAACTTGTGTTTTGATTATTTGTTATTTATATAAATTGTGCTTCGACTATTAGCTAAACAGTCTCATTAGTGTGATTTGTTTTCCATTTTTGAAACAGCAACCTAAAAACGTAAAGTCCATAATGATAATTTCCTCTTAGACTGTGATTAGCAATTGGGTCACTCTATTTATTATGACATGCTTTTGCTGAACGGACTATAAAACGCAATGACCTTATAACATGAGTTCTATATTTCATGAGTTGGTTATTATATCGGGTTTAAAAATGCTAAGCGCGTATTACTTAAAAAGACAAACTTTTAGATCCCATACTTTTTAAAATGCAAGTGTGTTTAGAAGAATGTTCCAAAAATTTATTGACCTCAAGGAAACAATTAGTTACCGACTAGGTTCCCCATAGGTTTGAACCCGAGGACCATGCAAGACCTTGGTTCTGTCTAACACTTAGATTTTCTTGAAGTAGTTAGTTTCCCCATAGGTTTGAGTTCGAGGACCATGTAAGACCTTGGTTCTGTCTAACACTTAGATTCTCTTGAAGTAGTTAGTTTCCCATAGGTTTGAGTCCGAGGACCATGCAAAACCTTAGTTCTGTCTAATTGCTTAGCTTTTCCTTGAAGTAGTTAGTTTCTTCATAGGTTTGAGTCCGAGGACCATGCAAGACCTTGGTTCTGTCTAACTGTTATTTTAATAATGTTGATTGTATTTTTTAGATAGGTTTGAGTCCGAGGACCATGCAAGACCTTGGTTCTGTCTAACATTTAGATGGTTGCCAAAACATAAGACGTGCAATCGAAATGGACTTTAAAAATATGAATTAGAGAAATGCCTTTGTTAATAATAATACATTTTCAGGTTATTTACATTCCATGGACGAGGTACAGCTTTTTCATCTAAGTCTTCTAAGTAGTATGCACCTATTCCGGCTACTGCGGTAATTCGGTATGGTCCTTCCCAATTGGGACCCAGCTTTCCCTAGGATGGGTTCTTGGCAGCCCCCACGACTTTCCTCAACACTAAGTCTCCTGGTGCCAATGGTCTCAGCTTCACATTGGCATTATGTCCCTGCTTAAGCTTCTGGTGGTAGTAGGCCAACTGGATCACCGCCTTTTCTCTTCGTTCATCGATCAGGTCCAGGCTCTTGCCCAGCAGTCCATCATTATCGCCTGGAATGAAGGAGCTAGTCTTCAGCTTTGGGAAGCTTGTCTCTAGAGGGATAACAGCCTCGGCTCCATAAGTCATGGCAAAGGGTGTCTCTCTTGTTGACCGTCGTTGGGTAGTCCGGTAAGTCCATAAGACATGTGGCAGCTCCTCTACCCATCTTCTCTTGGCTTCATCCAGTCTCTTCTTAAGCCCATTGACTATGACCTTGTTGACAGCCTCGGCCTGCCCATTTCCCTGGGGATAAGCTGGAGTTGAGTACCTATTTGTGATCCTCAGTTCGCAACAATATCTTCTGAAGGCTTTGCTGTCGAATTGGAGGCCATTATCTGAAATGAGGGTTCGAGGGATGCAGAAGGAAGCCCTGGAGTATGTTAAGAAATGTGACCAGTGCCAAAGGTTTGCCCCAAATATTCATCAGCCTGGAGGAGTCCTTAACCCTTTGTCCAGTCCATGGCCGTTCGCCCAGTGGGGCCTGGATATTGTAGGCCCTTTTTCCAAGGCAGCCGGAAACAAGAGATATCTGTTGGTCGGCACAAATTACTTCACCAAATGGGTTGAAGCCGAGCCACTGGCCAACATCAGAGATGCGGATGCCAAGAGGTTCATGTGGAGAAACATCGTTACATGATTCGAGGGACCCCGAATCGTGTAACGATGTTTCTCCAGATGAACCTCTTGGCATTCGCATCTCTGATGTTGGCCAGTGGCTCGGCTTCAACCCATTTGGTGAAGTAATTTATGCCGACCAACAGATATCTCTTGTTTTCGGCTGCCTTGGGAAAAGGGCCTACAATATCCAGGCCCCACTGGGCGAACGGCCATGGATTGGACAAGGGGTTAAGGACTCCTCCAGGCTGATGAATATTTGGGGCAAACCTTTGGCACTAGTCACATTTCTTAACATACTCCAGGGCTTTCTTCTGCATCCCTAGCCACCAATATCCTTGGGTAAGGGCTCGGTGCGATAAAGATCTTCCCCTTGTGTGACTCCCACAGATTCCCTCGTGCAGTTCCTCAAGTAGTAATTCTGCTGCTTCTGGGTGAATACATAGTAAATATGGCCCAGAGTAGGAGCGCTTGTACAGTTTGTGGTCCTCGGACAACCAAAACCGAAAAGCGCTTCTTCGTATTCTTTCAGCCTCTGGCTTTTCTTCAGGTAGGGTATCATCTTTGAGGAACCTCACTATGCGGTCCATCCAGCTGGGACCCACTCTAACTTCATGGATAGGGACCATGCCAATTGCCACCTCTCTTACTCTATTCAGATGCTCGACAATGATGGTTCGAGGCAGACCCTTTGCCGATGAAGTAGCGAGCGAGGCCAATGAATCTGCATGGGTGTTGCCACTTCTGGGGACATGTGACAAGCTGAACAGGTCGAAATTTGACTGCAAGCGTTTGGCCTGGCTTAAGTACGCTTGCATCCTTGCTTCTCTAGCTTCCAACTCTCCCCTTACCTGGCCCACTACCAGTCTTGAGTCCGAGAACACCTCTACTGCTTTTCCTCCCATTTTTTGCACCATGGCCATTCCTTGTAGCAAGGCCTCGTACTCGGCTTCGTTATTCGTGGCCGAGAATCCCAGTCTCAAGGATTTCTTAATGATTTCCTTCTCAGGAGATATTAGGACCAGCCCTACCCCGGATCCTCTTTGATTTGCTGCACCATCAACGTACACCTTCCAACATGGGGGTCCTGGCATGGAGACTATCCCAACCGATTTTCCATCCATGTTTCGATCCTCGGCTACAATTTCTACTGGTGGTTCAGAGAATTCGGCCACCAAGTCAGCTAGGACCTGGCCCTTTATGGAGGTTCGAGGCATGTACTTGATGTCAAAAGCTCCTAGGATTGTGTTCCATAAGGCGATCCTCCCGGTATAATCAGTAGTCCGAAGTACGGACCTCAAGGGTAGTTGAGTTAGGACAACCATTGTGTGGGCTTGGAAGTAATGGGGAAGCTTTCGTGTAGCATGGACCACAGCTAGTATGGCCTTCTCCAAGGGTAAGTATCTGACCTCAGCTTCTTGCAGCGACTTACTCATATAATAGAATGGCTTTTGAATGCCGTTGTCATCCCGTATTAACATTAAGCTCACCGCGTGAGGGGCCACGACAATATATGCGTATAGGACTTCATCGGCCTTAGGATTGGACATGATAGGGGGTCGAGATAGGTATTCCTTGAGTTGCTGGAAGGCCGTAATACAGTCCTCGGACCATTCAAACCCTTTCCACTTGTTGATCAAGAGATAGAACGGTCTGCATCTATTCGCCGACCTGGAAATGAATCGATTCAGGGCTGTAATCAATCCAGTTAGCTTTTGAACCTCCTTGGCGTTTTGCGGCAGTTTTAGATTGTTAATAGCCTTGATCTGGTCAGGATTGATCTCAATTCCCCTATGAGTAATCATGTAGCCTAAAAACTTGCCTGATCCCACACCAAATGAGCATTTGGAGGCATTTAGGCGCAGCTTGTGCTTCCTTAAGACACTAAAGGCACTGCCGAGGTCTCCTAAATACTCGGACACTACCTTACTCTTCACCACCATATCATCGACGTAGATTTCGATGCTCTTGCCCAATTGCAGCTCAAACATTCTCGTCATCATCCTTTGGTAAGTGGACCCTGCGTTCTTTAGGCTGAACGGCATTACTCTGTAGTGATAGTTCCCACAGACGGCGCCAATTGTAGGGACTGGGTCTGAGCACTTCTACTGTTGAAAAAGTGGATTCAGGCCCAACTAGCCCTAAACAATAAATTTGTAGAGGATGGGTTTAAGAGCTAGGCTTTAGTGAGAATAGCAACGAATAAACATGGTTATGGGTAAACTGAATACCAAGAAAACGGGCCTTAAGTGTTGGAATCTGTCCCGGACGTTGGTCCGAGGAGCTTTCTTATTCTTATTATTTCCTCAGTGCTTGGATACAGAGGTTACAAAGATGATACAGGTTGCTACAGTGTTTTCTACTTCCAATCTCCGATCCTTTTTCTGGAGGACCTCTTTACATTTTATACCCTCTTTAGGTTGATCTTGGCCCTCCATTTGTTGATCGTGCAGGTCACTACTTGAGTGCTTGTCCCATCAGCCGCCGTCCTAAACCTTCTGTGAGTTGCAGCGACCAAAGCGGCATTGTTCAGGGGTCATTTCCTCATTAATGCGGCCAGAACGTTAGTTGTGGGCATTTAATGTGGAGGTGATAGCTTCTCCCTGAATTGCTCTCCCAGGCTCCCATGGCTGACCCACGGTACTTGTCCTCTTTCTTGGGACGCTCTACGAAACCACCCTTGACGGCGCGCTGCCCTTCCCTTCTATGATTTCGGTATGCCGAGGACAATGTAGTTAGGACTTTCTCCGTTCGTCCTCGGACGTTTCTTCTTCCTTGGCGTGGGCCTTGGGCCTAGTATAAAGTTGGGCCGGGGTAGCCAGATTTATTGACCCCACAATTCTATATATGTTTGGTCACTGTGCACTAGTTTGCAATAGTAGCATTCCACTTGGGAGGACACCTAGCACACGCACAAGCCACATTATTAAAGAAAAAGTATCCTCTTACACTTGTTTATATCCACTATTTTATATTAATAGCCATAATTGATACGAAAATTTCCATATTTAAAATATGAAAGAGATGTAAAAAATTAGTATTAAAAAACGAGCGTAAGAGTATCATTGCTCCATTATTAAAAACCTCACTCAATATTTGGCAAGCACGTGTAGTATTGAATGAGGATCTATTATAGAGGGACATACCACCAATGGATATGCATCATTGGCTCATGTACGTGCTTAAGCTAGAACCTTGGATGTATACACTCATCTATTACCAACAAGAGTGACACACAGTTGACCAATATCGTACCATGAGTGAGATGTGAGAACCATAGTTCAGAACATGCAAAGTCGAATTAAGGGGACATGACATTAATTTCGATGCACATCATTGAATTTGAATCGATGCCTACATTTCCAGCCGACACTTTGGGTGTGTATGTTTCCTCTACCATTAAGAACCTTTACTCATGAGGTATGAGGATCCATCATATTGGATCGCATCAAATTGCCAATGGGTATGAAAATGATGAAATTAATTAGCACACAGTAAGTAGGTAAGGAGAGACATTGTACCACTATTGGTTTTTTTTTTTTTCTGGAGTGAGGGATTTGAGAAAAGTGTTTTGGCAGCTATTTAAGAAGGGTTTTGGAGCAAAAAAAATTGATGAAATGAGTTGACAGGTGATGCTCTGTCCTCCTTTTATGACTCTTTTTTATTGCAAACTTCTAGTATTTGTTTAAGATTTTTATTATCACTATTAGAATGATTTTGGTAATGTTGAAAAGCTTATGAAGTCTAATTTCTAATGAAATCAATTCCATGGTATTTGGAGTGTGGACCGCGAGACAAGAATATGTGAGCCTTAGAAGTTGGACGCTCGGTAAGAAATTTCAAGTCAAATTCCAAAATCTTGCTAGTTATAATACTTTGTAGTTTGTTATTTGTACATGAATTTTCCAAGAATTCAGAGCTCACCAAGACAAATTGTTATAGCCAACCTTCAGGACATTTTCTCTGGCCAAAATGGGGATATACCCCTTTCGCCCAAAAGTTCTAGCAAAATGCCTAATTTTTGAAACTATCTACGGATATGCCCCTATTTTGAAACTCGATTTTTTAAAAAATTGAGTTATAGGCAAATCAAACTTAAAAAAAAAAAAAAAAAAATTGTGGAACTCGAGTTCCATTCAAGGAACTTAAGTTCCATGAATTCGAGTTCCTTACTGAAACTCGATTTTAAATAAATCGAGTTTTAAAACAGGGGCATTGTTAGGCTTTGTGGAGCCTAGTTATGTTTGATCCGGTTGACGACCCGATCCGAATAGTGTTGCATGGTTTTTAATGGGAGATTTTATGAGGCTTAGTCCTGCCCCTAGGAAAATTTGTTGGCTCGTTTTGTAGCCCATTGTGAATCATGTGCGCAGGATGTAGAAAACACAATTTTGGTGATTAGGGTTTGTTGTTGTCGTTGAGAGTGAGAAAAACTGCACTGCCGCACTTTGTATTTTTCCTTGATAATAGTGAAATCCGTGCAACTCCGTGGATATAGGCAAATTGCCGAACCACGTAAATATTGTCTTGTGCGTGTGATTGTTTTTTCTTTGGCGTATGTTTTCTCTATTTTTTTGTTTCTCATAGGTTGGGAATTTCGTGTCAATTCCCTATAGGCATATCACTAAATAGTTTCAGAAATTGGGCATTTTGCTGGAACTTTTGGGCGAAAGGGGTATATCCCCATTTTGGCCCATTTTCTCTAGTTTAAGAAATTTCTTACTTTTTGGATAATCCATGTGTGCACTGGCAGAGAGACATCTCGTTTATTTCAATCAAATAATCAGATTGTTGTTCAAAATTCAAACTTTGATCAGATCTAGTATGTCGGACCGTGTGCCTTACCGATCCATCCAACGACCAATTGGTGAAGGATGAGGGGGCACAAATTTTTTATAGCATTCGATCGCAGACCAAGCCCATTGTTATTGGAGCAAATTGTGAAATCCCTCACAATCCCTCCCTCACAATGCGGCTCCAACAACTCGAACCTATGACCGGACTCTGATACCATTTGTCGGACCGTGTGCCTTACCGATCCATCCAACGACCAATTGGTAAAGGATGAGGGGGCACAAATCTTTTATAGCATTCGATCACAGACCAAGCCCATTAGTATTGGAGCAAATTGTGAAATCCCTCACATAGTGAAACTTGATCAAAGTTGATTTTCCTCCCTATAAGTTCATGACATTCTTCAATCCTTCGTTTGATTGAGATTTTGGTCAATTTGACCGTATAGGTCTACAAGAAGATTAACAACTACAGGATTGAATGTATAGAGATTCTATTAATTTTTCTTTCATGGAGTTTGTTCATTATCCATTATTCATTATGGGTTTGGTTAACGAGTGCCCTTAAGACATTTACTTATGAGTGCCCTTAAGACATTTACTTATCTCAACGCTTCAGGTACTATTTAGGATAAAATGGTAATATTGGGATACTCGGGTTACATTAAATTATTATTTATTTTAAAAATATAGGAGGCAAGATTCGGTGTTAACAAGTTGGATGCAATAAATCTTTGACAATTATGAAGACTGAAAGTTCAACAGTTTTCAAAGAATTTCAATCATACATGTCAGTGACTCACTATATTAATTTTGGTTTTTTGGTTAAT
>JARYZH020002498.1:0-15425 GCA_030021035.2 Notholithocarpus densiflorus
AACAAAAAAGGACTTGTAATAGTGTCACACGTTTTCAAGGTTGAAGGTGTAATACCTTGCATATATTTTTTAATTTGAGGTTATTACTTTTTCTTTTAAATATAGTTGATGGGCCATAGGTATTCTTTTGCTAGTAATTGCGGCCAACTACCCCTCTAAGCCTACATCTCTGATACGTTAACTAAAGAGTAAAGGAAGAGATAAATCAGGGTTTCATCACTAAGGAGGCTAGAAAGTGTGTTTTTCCCTTGGAATTTAGAACAAATACAATTGAAGAGGCAACCAATTGTTCCAAAGTATGATTTTTGTTAGAATTTTATCTTGGAAACATTAGTGAAATGTAGATTTGTTTTAAAGATATATTTTTTCCTAGAATATGGTTTACACTTTTACGTTAGTAGTTTTGTCCGCTATACTGAATAGTGAATACTGGTGTGAATAAATGAAAATGAACACTCAAAAGTGTTGAATATTTTTCAAGCTTGTCTTTAGTATCAATTCATTTCCACCAACCACGTGGGCTAATACTCTTAACTTTTTGTTTGCCCCTGTACTTTCTTTTTCTTTCATTACCAAGGTATCAGGCACATGTACTGATGTATATATACATTATTATAATTATTTTTCTTGATTGATATTTTATTTAATCTAATATATTGGTTAATGTAATTAGTTAATATGTAGGCTTGTAAAATATGTGAATTTTAAATTTTATGTTAATAAATATAAAAATCAATAAATTCATTCTTACATAAATAATACATATATATATTTATTTATTTATTTATGTATAGAAATATATAAATAGCGGTAATTCCAAAACGGTATACTGGTATTAATCGGTACCGAAATATTTCGTTCTACTGACCAAACCGAAACAGCCTCCAGTACGAAATTGACTCCCTTAGTATTAATAAATAAAAAGTCAATTAGAAACCTTCTAGAGTAGAATATACATATTAATTAAAATTTGTTCAAGGAAATTTAATGAAACCTAAATTAAAATTTATTTAGTGTTAGGTTGCTTTATATATAAATCCAATTAGATTTCAAACTGGCATTCAATTAAAATATAATTTTGTGCCATGTGTCCCATATAATCTAAGTTTTTAAATTTTTGTAACATGTTAATTAATTCAATCTAAAAATTGAAATTCAATTAGAATTTAATTTTGAGCCACATGTCTCATCTAATGTAAGTTTTTTAATTTTTGTGCCAAATGAGTTAATTCAATGTAGAAAATGAGGAGTTCAATATAAATAAACCATAAAAAACCTAATTACATATATATACCATGACTATATACAGTCTATTACTAACTAGGTAATATATATATATATATATATATATATATATATAAATAACCAATACTTAGAGAAAATTTAATTAGATTCAAAACTGAATTTTGCTTTTGTTAGTTTTCCATACAAATTAAATTATATATATTTTTACTATTATTTTTTCTTTGAACTACTGAGCATATTTTTTCTACTGTTTCTATTTAGATATTTTGTATGCCAGGATCCTGAACGTAACAAATTATAATTGAGTTGAACGATCACATGCACATATTCCCATTCAATTTAGGAGATACTATTGGATCCAATTTATTCTTTTATTTTTGTGTTGTATTTAGTAGAATTTCACGAACAGTGATTGTGAATTGATATTGTATATGTAGTATTCAATAGTGATTTTCAAAATTATATATATATATATAATAGTGTAATGAGAAACTTGGCGTAGCTAATATCATGAAAATTGTAAGAAAAAACTATTTTAGTACCTCCAAATCTCCTGATCGAACTAATATTCTATATGTTTTATAACCCAAGCTAACATCAATAGCACCATTACAATTCATCATTCCTGTGCGTAAGCACGAGTTACATACTAGTTAGATATAACTATCAATGGGGACATTACAGATTTCAATCTTCCCTCTTCCGTTATAACTATCGAATTAAAAAACACAAACAAACTTCAAAATGTGTGGTACTATTAGAGAAGACTTTAATCCTAATAATGTTGCAATGAGTCTTTGGTTGGTGTTCATAAAATAAATTTAGACTTGGAAAGTAATGGCCACATGGTACTACTATTGACTAGCGTGACATTTGAGCTATATAATTGTTTGATGATGTACAACTACTCTTTTCAAGTCATTGATTCTATGTGTTTCAAAAAAAAAAAAAAAAAACTCATTGATTCTCTAATTAAACTCATTCAAACTTGAAAACTTGTATTAAAAGGGAATATACTTCAAAACCTGCGCCAAGATTTTTGTAACGCAATTAGTTGAAACCTCCTAGTATCAGCGGTATCTCCATGATTCAAAGCCTCCCTCCTTTGTTATAACTATTGAATTATCCAAAAAAATTTCAAAACATGTGGTTCTGTTAGAAGACTTTAATCCTAATTACATTGAATGAGTCTTTGGTTAAAGTTCAGAAATTCAATATAGACGTGCAAAGTAATGGCATCATGGTTCAGCTATTGACTAGCATCACTTTTAGACTATATAACTATGTGTTAAAGATTCATGCTAGATTGAACTAGAAGAAATTGTGTTAATTATCCTGGTAAGTTTCAAATTAGTGTTTTAATAAGATATATATGGTGAGCCAGACACAATACTTTCTTTGAAGGGAGGAAACAAACACTAATCTCATTCTTCTTCCAGAGGTTTTTCGCAATGAATTAATTTCTAACCGGTTCAACCCATTGGGAGACCATAACCACGATTATTAGCCACAACACAATTCTAATCCCTAGTGTTAGCGTACTTTATGGGTAGGGGGCTTTAATTTTCTTTACCTTATCAGCTCTCATTATCTTAGAAAAGACTTTAAGCCAGTAAAATGTTTCAAAAAGTCTTTGGCCCATGAAATGGAAAATTAAGGTCTCGTGTCTCATCAAAAAGACAAAATTAAAGTCTTTGGGGTCACTCTATTAACTAGCGTGAATTGTGGTCTGTGGAATTGTTGTCTCTTGTCAAAGGCATGGAAAATTTAATCTATTAACTAGCATGAATTGCGGTCACTCTATTAACTAGCTTCTAACCCCATGCATATGTATGGATATACTTAAAAAATATATATTAAGATGCATAGTATAATAATTTTACATATATAATTAAAATATTATTGATAGTTATTCTTATATTTTTTTTTAACTCTTTCAAAAATCTTGTAAGAATGTTATTAGGTAAAAAATGTAAATTGTCAATTTTTTAAATATTTTTATATTCATTAATTCTAAACTCTTTGGTTTTTGTACACAATAACTCACTTGAATAGATATTTATGATATGGTCCCACATTTGATTCAAAAATTAAGAAATAAAACTTTCTCTAAAAATAAATAATTTATGACATATGACGCAAAATTGGACTTCAATTGTAAAATCTAATTGGATTTTCTCTAAGGTTTACCTATTAATATATATATATATATATATATTTATATTTATATATTGTGCCAAATGAATTGTTTTTAGTTATAAAAAAAAGGCTCATAAATATAAAATCATTCAAACTCTCTCTTTCTCTTTAAAAAGTCTTGTAAGAATGTTATTAGGTAAAAAATGTAAATTGTCAATTTTTTAAATATTTTTATGTTCATTAATATTAAACTCTTTAGTTTTTGTACACAATAATTCACTTGAATGAATATTTATGATATGATCGCACATTTGATTCAAAAATTAAGAAATAAAACTCTCTCTAAAAATAAATAATTTAGGACATATGGCACAAAATTGGACTTCAATTGTAAAATCTAATTGGATTTTCTCTAAGGTTTACCTATTAATAAATAAATATATAATCTTATATATAAACGCCAATTTAGTCCACTGAACATTTCTAATTTTTGAATCACTAATCCTTTTTCCTTTTTGAAAGAATCATGAATACTTTAGACGTTATGTTTTGTGTGATAGTTTAGTTCATGTATATAAATGCCAATTTAGTCCCCTGAACATTTCTGATTTGAATCTTTAATCCCTTTTCCTCTTTGAAAGAAGGAAAATGGTAACGGGAACCGTAAGATGTTTGTTAGGGATGATTTATTATAGGGTCCACTTAATTAAAATTAATATAAATTGATAAGAGGGCTGAAAATATTACTGAAGTGACAAGTGGAACATCAAAAGTTAGCTTTATCGACACAACACCATTAAAAGAATTATTAATACTTTAGACATTATGTTTTGAAATACAAGGAAGTATCAAATAAAGGAAATTGGTCTCAGTTGACAGGTATACAAAATGTACTGCCCCCATATCAAATGAGTAGTAAAGGTTCTTAGGGCCTTATAGTTGTTTAAATAACAGTTTTCAGTGTTTAAACAACATTACACGTATTTTTACACACTTTTTCGCCCACACGTATTTTCAAAAAATATAAACAACGTTACTAGAAATCTCTTACCAAACGGGCCCCTAGCGTCTGGGGCTTGGGTTCCAGTTGGCTCTAAAGAGGTTCCAGGCATTCTGAACCTAAAGCTGAAGGGTACGCTGCATTCACCACCCCCATCCTTTCCATAAATTCCCACAGACCACTCAGGTCTCCAAGGTTGTGAAGGCCAGTCATACTCATGATTACTAATGCACACATGGTATGCTACTTTGGATGCAACAGGTTCAATCTGAGTAAAAAAATTATCCCAAAACCATAAATATCCTCTTGCATAGCTGATGTCTCCAATATGTGATATAAAAGCTGGCTTGTCACCCAAAGCCTCAATATCACGGAGTATCCACTTCATCAAAAAAAAAAAATCACTTATGTATACAAATTCTTTTTTATCTATTTGTAAGAGGCAACAAAATTAATTAAGCCAATTACAAAATACCATGTCAAAATTTATTGACAAATTTCAAATTTACGTGTCGTTAAATTAAAAAAAATCAAGTGTTGACATGTGTCATCCCAGATGATATCATATTCGCAAATTAAAAAAAAAAAAAAAAACTCAATGGATCAAGTCTCTAAAGTCTCGAAGAAATTCCATCAAAAGCCTTCAAATTCAAAAAATCTCTAGAGAGTATGAAGAACACTCAAAAAACTTGAAGAATAACAAATTCAGACTATAGCTATAGATTGGTTGTGAAGATTTTTCGTTTTGTCTTCCAACCAAAGTGAATAAGATTTCTTGTTCGAGTTAAGACTTCGAGAAGATAGAATAAAATGATTAATCTTTTCTAAAAGAATCAAAATAAAGAATTGTACTCACTCATTCTATAAATACAAATTTATATTTGTGAAACATTTTCCAATTGTTTGATTTTCAATATGAGAATTTTGTGTTTGTGTTTACACCATCTTCCATTAGGATAATTTATAATAAAATTATTTAACAAGATTTCTAGCATTTTATTTACTAAAATCCAAAATTTATCTTTTGAATATAAAGGAGATAAAATATAAAATTAATGTAAAGATTGTAGAAAATGGGTTGAAGCAAAAGAGAGAGAGAGAGAGGACACACAAATGTACGGAGAAAGGTAGAGTATGGTGTTGCAGTTCCCATGTCACCAAACAGGAAAGCTATTGTTTGATCAGAGTCCTCATTCCTTGACACAAAGCTGCGAGTTGAACTCCAACCTCCAGCATCACTTCCAACCTATCATAGATAACAACAACAACCAAGCCTTAGTCAAACATTTTGGGGTCAGGCAAAAATAGTTTCTCATATGAGTTCACTTTATCGAGTTTAATCATACAACTAATTAGACATTATATACATATAAACAAATAATCAAGCCAGTAGTTTATAAAAACACTTTTTTGTAACTATGGATCACCATGAAATCTATAGACACTCAAACTAAGACATTCATCAGATGCTTTTCGTAGACATGATCAGGCAAATGAGATTCAATGATTAAAAGGTCACATGGAAGAAAATGCTATAATAAAATCCAAACTATTGTGAATTATTATGAATTGAACGACAGTGCAACTACTACAAAATTTACCAGAAAGCCTTACAAACTGATGTGTCTAACTTTTCAACACAAAACCAAAAGAGTGATTCTGATTCTACATCTACTACAAAATTTACCGCATAATATTAGAAACAATTACTCCTTTTTAAATATGAAACAAAAAATTAATTCATAAATGAGCAAAATTTTGGTACAAATTAGGTATTCCAATTGAATTCAACCACATAGCTGTATTAACCCCTACAACAAAAGTAGTGTTATCTTTTCCAAAGACAATTAAATTCATACATATTCATTGGTCAATAAAACCAAATTGTTAGGGTAATGAGTGCCAAAGTGCATTGGTTAAAGTTGAGTTTTTTTTATTGCAATCGATCAGCGTTTCTAGGGAGTCACACAACATTCTACTCAAAGGGTCATTTATTTATTAGCTTTTGCTACTTCCACATATTAACAAAAGCCATTTATTCATTATGTTGTTGGTGACTTGATGTGACACCGATCACATTTATTGTCACGTCAGTTTGTAAGTCGATTTTTTTTTTTTTTTTTAAGTAATAAAGATGTATATTCAAGAACACTACCTTATGCAGAAAGTCATAAGGCAGAGAAAAAATTACAGAGAGAGAAGATAAATAAAAAAAAATAAAAAATAAAAGAAGAGAGAAGGAAAAGATACTAATTACAAAGGAGAGAGCTAAGGAACATAGGGAGAGAATCACTAGTGGTGAGTCCCCAAGCCCTAGACCAGTCAAAAAGGGAGCCACTGAAAGAAGCCAATAGCTGGTCATCAGAACTTTCCATGTCTTCAAACATCCTCCAATTTCGCTCCCTCCAAAGACACCACATTAAGCACAATGGAGCTAAATTCCAAATGCTAGACGAATGCTTTCCAGGCCAATTCCACCAACCAAAGAGAGTATCCGCAACCGATCTTGGCAAGACCCATGAAATCCCAAAAGATCTAAAAACCAAAACTCCACAACCGGTAAGCCTTACCACAATGAAGTAGCAAATGATCTACCGTCTCCCCATTACAACGACACATAATGAACCAGTCAACAAAATCCATCCCTCTACCCCTCAAATTGTCACCTGTAAGGATCTTATCCCATACAGCAGTCCATACAAAGAAAGAAACACACCGAGGAGCCTTAACCTTCCAAACACCTTTCCAAGGAAAGATAATGGGCAAGGGACTTCTTAACTTATTATAAAACGATCGGATATCAAAATCCCCATTCTTTGTCAACTTCCATCGCATACGATCTCTACTCTCAGTGGGAGGTAAATTTGAACCCAAAGTACGGAGAAATTCATCCACACCGCCCATTTCACAATCATTTGGTCTCCGAATGAAACGAACATCCCAGCTTCTCCGTTCCTCCATTCCCAACTGTTCAAGAGAAGAGGCCACTGATGCCTCTGTATTGGAAGCAATCCCATACACACTCGGAAAGGTCAATTGAAGTGGAGAATCCCCACACCATTGATCTGTCCAAAGTTTCACTCTATCCCCCACCCCTACCTCAAACCGAATATTTTTGCTAAATACCTCCCAACCCATTCGGATACTTCTCCACAAGCCACACCCATGTACCCCTCTATCTAACTTGGAGGTCCATCCCCCCATTCTTCCCCAAACTATAGAGCTACAACCCTTCTCCAAAGCCTTGTCTCCTCAATCCCAAACCACCATAACCATTTCCCTAGTAAGGCTTTATTAAAAATAGTTAATTTCCTTACTCCTAACCCACCATTTTCCAGAGGTGCACACACCTTGTCCCATCCCACCAAATGTGTTTTGGAATCCCCCCACACCCATGTAAGTCAATTTTGTTTCGTTTCGTTTATAACAAAATTGATAGTAGCTTTTGGTCAAGTTATTGAGTCACAATCATTTTGATCAATCTAAAGTATCAAAATTTGCAATTAACAATGTTCCAAAACTAATGACAAATTACAAATATCATTTACTATAACTATAAACCCAATTTAAACAAAAATTACCTGATAATAATACCTGACTCCTTTCTTCAAATTCTTCATAACCCCATCATGAATCCAACCCGGGTCTCTCCACCCGACACTCGAATTCGCCGGCTCCTCGCACATGTGCTCCCTCTCATACCTCTCCACACGTGCCACCGCCACACGGTCGAGCTTACCCTCTCTCACCCCATACTTCACCCGCCTCTCCTCACGATCCCCCGTCAAGAACATCACTCTCATCTCATCCACATTCTCCGTGAACCCCAGATGGATCTGCTCCGGCACCCGACTCGACCCGAACCCGACTTCCACCGACTTCGCCAACAAATAGGCCGTGCCCGGCAACGGATTGTGCTCCTGGTCGAGTTTTTTCGGGTCGATTTCGGACTCGCCCCATTGGAAGACCCGGAAGGAGTAGTTGGATCGGAGGTTGATGAGAGAATGAAAGGTGTGAGAGAATTCTTCATTTTTTTTTTTATTTTTTTTTTTGGGATTTTTCAAGTCGGTGAAGAATGAAAAGAAAGAGAAGTGTAGGGTTCTTTTTTCAATACTCTGATGTCACATTGTCGTTTGTTTCTTAATATTTTTTTAAATTTCATCCCAGATTTTTTTTTTAGCTTAATGATATTAAAAGTTTTTTTTTTTTTTTTTTTTTTTGGTGTGTGTGTGTGTCTAGTGTATGTAAGATTAAAAATTAAGGAAACTGGAAATTCAACAAAAAAAAAAAATGTAAATTATAACTTACCTATTTGTGGTTTAATCAAAATTTAAGTTACCAACTTGTAATTTGAAATTTGACACTTTACCACTTGAGGTTTGACCAAAATTTAAATTGTCTACCTTTGGTTTTAAATCCCATGATGCAAGTGTTCCGCTGGATTCTTTTTGAACTTATTTGATATTGTATTTGTATGTTTTTTGTGTTTTTGGAGGAGACACACATAAAAATAGAGTTAAATTATATATTTAGCCATGTTTTTAACAAAAGTAGGTTACAAAACTTTAAGTAAGTTAACCTTAGGTGGGTAAAGTATCAAATTTCAAATCACAGGTAGGTAACTTAAATTTCGATCAAACAATAGACGAGTAAATTGTAATTTTTCTATAAATAAATAAAAGAAACCGGTGAGTCATGATAAAGTAAGCAAAAAAAAAAAAAAAAAAAAAGTTAGAACGTGGTCTTGAGGGAAATATAAAGTGGACTGAGAAGTTTTTTTTTTTTTAAAAAAAATTTTTGGATAAGTTTGTTTTGAAGACATGGATTAGTAAGAGAGTGTCTTATTTTTTAGACATTTTATGTGAAATTTGAGATATATTTTTGGATTCAGATATTCTAAATTTCCTAGGGTACTCTATCAATAGATTTCCTTAAATTCTAACCACTCTTTTATGATTTAAGAGTCTAGATTCTATCATGTCAATATTCCACTAACAATACTCTTAAAATAATAAAATATGTTATAAACAAAACAATTAAGATTATTATTAGTAGAATGCTGACATGGCAAAATCTAAACCATTAAATCGTTAAAGAATTGTTAAGATTTAAGGAAATCTATTTGGTAGAATGCTCTAAGAAATCTAGAGGATTTGAATTACTAGATTGTCTTATAAAATTTAAAAGGTGAAAATTCACTTTACTCTCATTTATTTAATTACTTAAACAAATCACATGATCATCTAGTTAAAGTTAAAAGGATATTTGTATAAAATTTAAAATATTAGATTTGGAGTCATATTTAATATAATTACATAGGAATTAGGAAACAAATGATCTATTTCTTAATTAGAATAATTTATTAATTTCAGACTATTGGTTAACAATTGCAAACCATAATTTGTGGAAAAAAAAACATTTTTTCATTATTTTTGTGGATAAGGCATGCCTTATCCACAAAAATTGCCTTATCCACAAAAATAATTAAGAGGTTGTTTAACACTTTGGAGGTCGTGATCTAATCAAATTATACAAACTAATATGTAACCCGTGCGTGAATTGTAGTGGTGTTATTAATGTTAGCTTGGGTTATAAAACATAGAACAAGACTTATGTATAGTACTTAAGTATTGTTTCTTAGGTTCTCCTTTTAAGATTCTGCTATGTAGATGTTTTCTCATGAGATGGAAGTGCATTTTTTAATTAAGTAGTCACATGGCTGAATCTTAAAAGAGGAACTTAAGAAACAGCACCTAAGGTACTGTACCTAAATTTTGTCTTAAAATAATTCAACCAAAACATTTGGAGGTACTAAAATAGTTTTTTATTGCAATTTTCATTATATTAGTTATGCCAAGTTTCTCATTACACTTCTATTATGTATATAATTTTGAAAATTACTATTAGATATACTACATATATAATATCAATTCACAATCATTTTCCGCGAAATTCTACTAAATACAACACAAAATAAAATAATAAATTGGCCCAATAGTATCTCCTAAATTGAATGGGGATAGGTGCATGGGATCGTTTAGCTCAATTACAATTTGTTACGTTCAAGATTCTAGCATACAAAATATCTAAATAAAAACAGTATAAAAAATATGCTTATTAGTTTAGAGAAAAAATAACAGAAAAAATTTAAAGAATTTAATTTGTATGGAAAGCTAATAAAAGCAAAATTTAATTTTGAATCTAATTAGTAATGGACCATATATAGTTATAGTGTGTGTGTATATATATATATATCTTAGGTTTTTTATGGTTTATTTATATTGAATTCTTCATTTTTTATATTGAATTAACTTACTTGGCACAAAAATTAAAAAAAAAAAAAAAAAAAACTTTACATTAGATGAGATATGTAGCGCAAAATTAAGCTCTAATTGAATTCTAATTTTTACACTGAATTAACTAACTTGGCATAAAAATTTATAAACTTCAATTAAATGGGACACGTGGTGCAAAATTGGACTCTAATTAAATTCCAATTTGAAATCTAGTTAGATTTTCTCTTAGCTTAATTCAAATTAGAATTCCAAATTATGGCATGTTTGGATGGAGGGGGGGAAGAAAGGGAAGTGGAGGGGAGTAGAGTAGTGTTGGCTAAAATTAAGCTAATTTTGTGCTAAATCTACTCTACTCTACTCTACTCTACTCCCCATCCCTCTCCATCAATCCAAACGGACCATTAGAGTTCCAATTTTGCACCATGTGTCCTAAATTATATATTCTAAAAGAGTTTTATTTCTTAATTTTAGAATCAAATGTGAAACCACATCATAAATATTCATTCAAGTGAGTTATTAAGTACAAAAATCAAAATGTTTAGAATAAATGAATCGTAAAAAAAAAAAAAATCTTCACAATAAAAATACAAAAAAAAAAACCATGGACAATTTATATTTTATACCTAATAATAACCTTACAAATATTTTTAAAGAGTTAACAAAATATAAAAATGTCTATCAATAGTATTTAAATTATATATATTTATATATATAAATGAATTATATTATGCATCTTATTGTATATTTTTAAGTGTAACAATGCATATGCATGGGGTTACAAACTAGTCTATATATATAATAATAGGTAAAGCTAAGAGAAAGTTCGATTAAAATTTTAAATTAGAGTTTAATTTTGTGCTCTGTGTTCTAAATTATTTATTTGTAGAGAGTTTTTTTTCTTAATTTTAGAATTAAATGTGGGACCACATCATAAATATTCATTCAAGTGAGTTATTAAGTACAAAAACCAAAGAGTTTAGAATAAATGAATCATAAAAAAATAAAGTGCTTCAAAATAATAAAAATTAAGAACTAATAAATAAATAAACTTGGACAATTTATATTTTATACCTAATAATATTCTTACAAGACTTTTTAAAAAGTTAATAAAAAATATAAGAATGACTATCAATAGTATTTAAATTATATATATAGGAATTATACCATGCATCTTTTGTATATATTTAAGTTTATCCATGTATATGCATGGGTTACAAGATAGTCTACACACACACACACACACACACACACACACACACACACATATATATATATATATATATGTATATATTAATAGGTAAAACTTAGAGAAAATCCAATTAAATATTATAATTGAAGTTCAATTTCACACTATGTTTCCTAAATTATTCATCCAAGTGAGTTATTGCGTACAAAAACCAAAGAATATTGAATTAATGAACATAAAATATTTTTCTTTAAATGGATAATTTACATTTTATACCTAATAATATTCTTATAAGACTTTTTAAAGAGTTAAAATATATATATATATATAAAAAAGATTGACTATCAATAATATTTAAATTATATATATAAGAATTATACTATCCATCTTAATGTATATATTTTATGTATATCCATGCATATGCATGGAGTTGCAAGTTAGTATATATTAATAGTTAAAACTGAGAGAAAATCCAATTAGATTTCAAATTGGAATTCAATTAAAATCTAATTTTAGGCCATATGTCTAATCTAATTTAAGTTTTTAAATTTTTGTGCCAAGTGAGTTAATTTAATGTAAAAATTGGATTTTAATTAGAGTTTAATTTTGCACGACATATCCCATCTAATCTTTAAAATTAAAAAAAAAATAAAAATTTTGTGCCAAAGAGTTAATATAGTGTAGAAAACGAGGAGTTCAATATAAATAAACCCAGGTAATATATATATATATATATATATATATATTAAAACCAAATCTTAGAGAAAATTTGATTAGAATCAAAATTAGATTTTGCTTGTGTTAGCTTTTCATACAAATTAAATTATTTAGATTTTTTTTTTTTTCTGAACTAATGAGTATATTTTTTATACTGTTTCTATTTAGATATTTTATATGTGAAGATCTTGAACGTAATAAACTGTAAGTGACCTAAACGATCACATGCACCTATCCCCATTCAATTTACGAGATATAGATATTATTGAACCAATTTATTCTTTTATTTTGTATTTTATTTAGTAGAATTTTACAGTCAATGATAGTGAATTGATATTGTATATGTAGTGCCCAATAGTGATTTTCAAAATTATATATATAACAATAGTGTAATTAAAAATTTGGAGTAACCAATATCATTAAAATTGCAAGGAAGAATAATTTTAGTACCTCCAAATATCCTGGTCGAACTAATGTCCTATATATTTAATAACCCAAACTAACATCTATAGTATCACTACAATTTATCATTCATATGTATAAGTACGGGTTACAATACTAGTTAGAATAATAATAGATGATTATTTCTTTTTCTTTTTATTCTTTCTTTCCTTTTGTAATGGAAACAAATTTCATAATTGTCTGGTTTAGTAGAGCTATAAACTTACATTCTTCTCTGAGTATCCAAAAAACAGAACTCAAATTCAATTTTGAAGATATTTTCCATTCTTTTTGCTAAGGAAACTATATATATACCAATAAAATTCTTGTGTATTCCAGTTGCATTCTCATCCTTTGTCAATGAAACATTTTTGAAGCCTTTTTAGTAAGTCGAATTTAGATCAACTATTAACAAAAATTGAATTGTTTTCGCTTTTATTTTGCTTCATGCTAAATCACAAGAGCTACTTAGTACTCCATCTTTTATATCTAATCAGACTGAAATGCCAATTCTATAACCGGCATATAATCTTTTTTAGACCGTAGCAAAATTGTTCAACGCTTGATGCGTTAGGCATATGCTCGTTGCCTACTCCCTGCATCTCTGATGTGAGCAAGAAAGCAAGGAGGGGACCTCGAAAATGCTCAAAATCTTTTTTTTTTTTTTTTTTTTTTTTTCATTTTTCATTATGTAAAACTCATGTTTCTTGTTATTTGGTGAGAGTGCAAATAATTTACTTTCATAATTACCCTTAAGGTATTATTATTTGTTACATAATGGACGGCCTTTCTCTAAATAGGTATACATCCATATGTAATATTTTAATTACAACTTATTGGGGGGAGTTGGCTTAGGGGTAACAACTAAGATAAATTTATTTAGTAGCTTTATCTCTTAAGGTTTGTATGAGAGAAAATTATATCATTCATTTTTTAACTCATTGATATGCCAGATTCCTTCAACTTTGAAAATGTGTACACTATCAGGAGTCTTTTTTTCTTTTTTTCTTTTTTTTGAGGAAACACCATTAGAAGATTTTAATCATATTAGCGTTTTAACAAGTCTTTGATCATTTTCTGGAACTTCCAAAGACTTCGAAAATTCAAGTCTTGAATTTTTTTTTCTTTGTTTGCTATAGTTTTCGAATTTTGGACTATATAAGAATTGTTTGATGCAAATTGCAGAGTTATAGACAAAATATGTGGAAACTAATTAACATGTAATAATCATGTTATCTAAATAAGTTTTATGTCATTCATATGTCAGATTCCTTCAATCTTGAAAACGTGTGACACTATTACAAGTCCTTTTTTGTTGTTGAGGGAAACACCATTAGAAGACATTAGAAGACTTTAATCATGTTAGAGTTTCAAGTTTCGACAAGTCTTTGATCATTTAATTATTAATTAAGCATTATAATTTACGCACATGCCAAATGCACAAATAAAAATAGCCAGTAAGCAATTGGTTTAAAGGGAAGTTTACATTACCAGAGTCGAAGCACTTATGAAAAACACCCTTAGGAGTATTGTATCTAAGATCATTGTAATAGCAGAATAAAAGTTGAACATAAAATGATAACTTCTAGAGGGTCCAATTTAGTAATGGTATAGTCAGAATTTTTGGATTGCTCTTTCGTAACATGGACTAGCTTTTTCTAAATATGCATACATACATTTGTAATAGTTTAATAATTTACTAAGGGGAGAGGACTTATGGGGAAGACAGAGTTTTCCAAAATAACAAGTAAGAAAAGTTTAACTAGTAACTTTATCTCTTAAATTTTTTTGTGGGAGAAAATAATTGCAGCTTTTTTTAAGTCATTGATACGCCAGATACCTTTAATCATGAAAACAAATGACACCACTAGAAGTCTTTAATCTTGTTAACATCTCACCAAGTCTTTGTTCATTGTTCAAAACTTCCAAAGTCTTTTGGTTATTGTTTGAAAATTTCAAAAACTTGGAAAGTTATAATCTTAAAATTTTACACTATAAAATAATTGTTTGATGTAGATTGCGTAATTGATAACTAAGTGTATGGCAATTATCAAATGCGTAGCAATCATGATATCTGAGTCAGTTTTACATCATCCATTACTTTTTCTCAAAGAAAATAAAAATAAAAATGCATTGTAATTACATATCTAGTTTTCTACCCATTCACATCCCATGTAATGATCAAGAAATTTTATTTTTATATAAACAAGTTTAAACTCCAAATTACATCCTCCAACTTTAACTTATTTTCAAATTAGTCATTTAAGTTTTTTTTTTTTTTTTTTTTTTTTTTTTTCAATCCATAACTTAAATATGTTTTCAGTTTAGTCATTCCGTCAATATTGTCCAATCTTGCTATTAGTTTAATATCATCCAATGTGGATTAGATGGAAGGAATATT
>JARYZH020002499.1:0-15421 GCA_030021035.2 Notholithocarpus densiflorus
AATTAATTTGGCTAATAGTATTTATTTGCCTATTGCCTCAAATTATGGATAAGATCAAATCACAAGGCCAGGGTCCATTACCTTTAATTTAACCTGTCATATATTGTCGAAGAGACTGTAATACTGGACCAGCTAGCATAATATCATTGAATATTAGCACTAAATGAATGTACACTACCTTACCAATTTAAGTAGAGAATGTATTCAACCATATGTACTTCAGTACTTGGGCTGATAGGTTGAGATCACACCCTTACCCACATGCAACGCACACATAAGGAGACAGAAAATAAAACATCTATCTAGCCTTGCATATTTGGAAACAGTCAATTAATATTACTTTAATCTAACAACTTGTGAAGAGGATATTCCACCTAGAAAACTATTTTAAACAATTTAACCATTAATAATCAAAGACCAAACTTTCACACAAGTCTTCTAGCCAAAGAGAGAAAGAGAGAGAGAGAAGGAAAAACCTCTAACAAATTCAAGGGCAACCTATGGAGCTTTGCACTATAAGATGGAATACCATAAAAATTAAGCTCTCTCTCTCTCTAAATATATCTAGCATAGTGTTGAGGGTCATTTTTTGAGAATCCAAGTAGAAAGAAGAAAAGCCCAGCAACAAGGGCAGCAAAGGGTTGGCAAACAGGTGGCAAAACCATTAGGCCCAAGTGGCGAAAATAATGGATCACAGGCCCATGAAATAAATAAATGGGCCTTGAGGAGGCAAATGAGCTTAAAGAAGCCCGAAAAGAGAGAAATAGCATACTCATGGGCAGTATATGATATAGAAAAGTGAGAATGGGCCACTGCAGGCCCAAAGTAATGCAAACAAAGAAAGTAAGAGGTTAATGGCAAGCCCATGAACCCCAAGGATGAGAATGAGGTAATTGGGTCAGGGAAGCCCAATGAAGTTAGTAAAAGCCCATGAGAATGCAGAGTCAGTAAAAGGGCTAAGGAAGCCTAAAGAAAGCAAATGGGCCAAGGATGTCCAAGAGAAAAACAAAAGGGACACAGAAGCCCATAAGTAGGAAAACCAATGGCCATGTTAAGCCACTAGGGGAAAGAATAAACGGCAGACCTAAAGAGGCCTAGCAGGATTGAGTCATTACAGCAGGATTGACAGAGTGATATGGCAGAAAATGAGGGCAATCAAGAAATGGGCCGAAAGAAATGTAAAGCCCAGTAACAAATAAAGCCCAGCCCCTAAGGGGAGTGGGAAATCAAAAAGAAGCTCACATAAAAGGTCAAAAAATGGACGGCAGACTATGCAGGCAAGCCTCCAGACCACGGCGGACGCATAAGCAGCAAACAGATTTTGGACGTACATGGAAGAGAGGCACACGCAAGGCCCAGACCTTACCAGCCTATACCCAGCCAATACAGGACGCAGTGAGGCCATGGGTCAGAGGTAAAAGGGCATGGCTTGGTGGTGGGGAGAAGGAAAAACCTATTTTGAGGTTCCTGCCAGGGCTCTTTTGGGGGAAGTGTCCTGCTGGGAAGACACACCACACAAATGAGCAAAGCTGAGCTGGAGCCACTAGGTGCATGCCATGAGGGATAGGGAGAGAGAAGGCACCCACACCGTAGCAAGAAGAGGTGCCACGACAGACTAACAAACAAAAATATTCATCTTTGTCTAGTGATGGGGAATGGCACACAGACGGTCCAGTGGTGGTCGGCAAGTACACCTAGACCAGACAAATGTGGTTAAGGGCTAAAACAGTAAAATCCGGCCACGACAGGTGTTATAAAAAGGGGGGAAAAACAACCATCTGAGGGTGGAGGGGATCACAAAATAGAAAAAAAGGAAAAAGAAAATGAAGGAAAGATAAAAGGAAAAACGAAAAAAAAAAAAAAAAAAAAAAGGAAAAAGGAAAAACAGAGAGTTAGTTCGGCAGGTATGCACCAATAGGTTATTTCCCTCTCTCCCTCTCAAAATCCTGCCCTCTGCCAAAAGCAAGAAGGGGTTCCTCCGGGCACCAACCATTCAGGTCTGTTTCTCTCAAAGCAATTAATTTTCGTGGCAGGATTTTCTTGGGAGATTAATTGCGTTGAGAAGAGGCGTTCTTCCCTCTCTGGTTTTGGGTGCTGCGGACTAGACTTACTCTGAGTAGCAAATGGGTTACTACTGGCCTACCATGAAGAAAGATACGACAGAATTTGTAAAAAAATGCCACAGTTGTCAAGTACTAGCCAACTTGATTCACACTCATCCACAGAGTTTACATAGCATGGTCACCCCATGGCCCTTCCACACTTGGGGATTTGATTTAATGGGACCAGTTAACCCATCATCGCGTGGATACATATGGATACTAGTGGCCACAGAGTATTTTACTAAATGGGCAGAGGTAGTACCACTCCATAAAGCCACAGGAGGAGTAGTGGCAAACTTCATCAAGGAGAATATAATTGTAAGGTTTGGGGTGCCCCACAGGATCATCAGTGATAATGGCACACCATTTGTCAACAGTGATATAAGGAAGATGCTAGAATTCTACCAAGTCAAACACCACCGGTCATTGCCTTATTACCCTCAAAGGAATGGGCAAGTAGAGGCAACAAACAAGACTCTCATAAAGATTATCAGTAAGATGAGCCAATAGTATACAGGAGGATGGGCAATGCACCTGCCAGACGCTCTTTGGGCTTATAGAAATTCACCAAAGTTAGCCACAGGTTTCTCACTTTTTTCCTTGGTCTACGGAACTAAGGTAGTAAGCCCAGCATAAATAATGACTCCATCCCTGAAAGTTATGCAGATGCAAGAAAAAGAAAAGAAAGAAGACGTCTTTGCGGCAAAAAGGTGTAAAGATCTAGAAGGACTTGACGAAAAGAGAGAAAAAGCCCAGGAGCGCAGCCGCAGATACAGACAAAAGATGACTGAAGCCTACGGCAGGACGACCAAAGAGAGAGTGTTCACAGAAGGACAACTTGTGTTAAAAATAGCAGACTATGTCAAGCGAGGCATGGCAGGACCATCTAAGTTTGCACCGAAATGGGAAGGACCCCTTGTGATAAGGGAGGCGCATCAAAGTGGATATTACCGTTTGACTCAAATGGATGGCAGAAACTTAATGGATCCCATCAATGGGAAATGGCTGAAACGTTATTATGCCTAGGGAGAAAAGTGATGTGGTTGTCCCTTTCTTTTGTCTTGATTAAAAAGCCTTTATGTTTCCTTTACCTTTTCCTTCTTTCAAGTGACTATGTCACAAGACAGAATTGTAACGTGCTTTCATGAATATGTAATGAAAAAAAAAAAAAAAAGGTATGAAGTGTCAGCGCTCTATATCATAGCAATAGTAAAAGTAGTTGCAAAGTGTAGCATCATGGTTACAAACCTAAACTATGGCAAACACACGCCAAATAAGTGCTATAGGGAACATATAAGTGTATTGGATGAAGTAATAAGAGAAGGAAAAAAAAAAAAAAAAAAAGAAGGAAATTGCATCATCATCAACGGAGTCCGGAAATGAGAGTCTGATCTCCAAAACGGTTGGCCCCCCCAATGCTAGAAAGAAGGCGCTCGCAACGGCCCTCCAAGTCTGTCACCTCCTTCTTTAGAATCTCAATCCGTGCATCAATAGCATCAACAGCTGGCTGAACTCTCTTCATAAAAAGGGATCGGGCAACCTCATGAAGATGATCCAGAACAAACTCCACAGCAAAACCCACACTGATAAGCTCCTGAATCGTAGCCCTCCACTGCAAGATCCTTTCAATGGAGACAGTGTCAACAAAGTTATGCTCAATATCGTTCATCACGCTCCCCAACATCCTCAAGAAGTGCTCTCTGGCAGAACGACCAAGGCGAAAGCCCTGCATAAAGTCACCACGGCTACTATAGATCGTCACTAAGTGAGAAACACAATCCTCAAGGACTTGGAAGCCATGGAAATCTACATAAGGAGGCCCAAAACCCCAGAACTCTGCAGGGCCAAGGTCATTGACCTCGGGCTGGTCAAAACGAGTAAAAAAGGCTGCAGCTTCACTCACAGGATCTGGAATGGTGGCAGAACTGTTGGCCACCTCAAACTGAGAAGGAGCAGTAGGAAGTGGACCTATCAAGAAAGCACAAGGCATGAAATGAGAAGTCGTGTTCTAAAAAGGACAAACTCACAGGGAAGAAATGAAGAAGGAGATAAGGGAAAAGGAAACTCACCGAGACTAGTGATAATGGGGCTATAGGAAGGACAGAAACAGGCACAGAAGGAACAGCAGAAACAGGTGCTATGGGGGTGTCAAAAGGAGCGGCTGAGGGCATGCCTATGTCTGCCGCAACTCCTGGCCCCTCAAAGGTCTCTGCAAATAGGGAAACAGACATACAAATAAAAGAGAGATCGCAGCAATAAGCAACACAGATACATATGTATAAAAAAAAGGGGGGAGGAAGGAAGAGTGAACTTAGCAAAAAAAAAAAAGAGAAAAAGAGAAAGGAAACAAAAAAGCACATACCCATGAATTCGGTCTTGGAGGGAGCGCCCTCCTCTTCATCAGAGTCAGAACTCCTCTTCTTCAGCACGGGCTCATCCTCAGGATCCTCAAGAATGTCCTCGAACTCCTCAGAGGACAAGTCCGCATTAGGACCACGTGTGGCAGAATTAGGAATGGAGGACGGGGTGACTACCAAAGAAGAACCATCCTTCACAGCCTGAGATAGAGCTGTGAAGGGGTCACTGGTGGAGATAACAAGGGGCAGGATAGGGGAAGCAGCCTCGGTTTGAACAGCAGCAGGAATAACTCCCTCTTGAGGAGTAGGTGTCTTGGTAGAAATGGGTGTGGTCTCACTAACCCTCTCAGTATGAGTACCCTCTTCTCTGGGTACCGGCTCGAAGGGAAGGGTAGGAGCCTCAGTAGGAACTCCATGTGTAGCAACAGAAGGAGCAAGTGTTGCAAACGCTACATCGGCCCCATCAAAAAAGCCCTCCATGGGTACACCCATGGAGGTAGAAAACTCTTCGGCGGTAGAGTGATATATAGAAAGGGACTCAGGCTCATCCTAAAAGACAAAAAAAGAAAAGAAAAGTATATATGAAGACCAAATGAACTTTTAATTGGATGAGACAAAACAGAAGTATGTGGCAGAGAAAGCACGTGCAAAGAAAAGAAAGGGAAGAAAACAAAAGAAATGTATCCTCCTTGTGCTTAGACTGCAAAAAAAAAAAAAAAAAAAAAAAGGGAACAAAAGACAAGGTTAAAGAAAAAAAAAATTCAGCAAGGTTAGCCACAAGAAAGTCAAAAAGTATTTTAAAGGTAACTTACTTTCCGCTCAGCAGCAAACGCAGGATGAGGAGTTGTCTTTCTCTTGCTGCCTCGTGTTCTGCTGGCAAGGGGAGCATTTGTAGGTGGCCGTGGAGTAGCAAGCTTAGACTTACTTGCAGACTTAAGCTTGGCAGGACCTTTCTTGCTCGGTGCAAAAATGTTTGTCACTTTAACTTTCTTCTCCCAACTTGGAGGATAATCACCAGTGTGCCAATACCACCCTCTTTTCTCCTCATCTCATTCAAAGATGGCAAACCGGTTCTGTTTCCTGGTATATGCTAACACGGACTTGGAGGGCAGGAGTAATCGAGGATTAGCCGAAATAACCATACTGAGCCCATCAGGAGGAATAAGGGAGAAACCATGACTACCCACCAACTCTTGCTCGAACGAAGTCATCACTGTTTGCCAATACCCATGCATGGGAGGAGTACAAAGACCCTCCCTCAATGAGCCAGGAACAGTAACTGCACTGAAACGCTGTCTCCAGAATTCAAAGGTGGTGTGCCGTAGAAAGGGTCGAACCGAAGTAGGGACTCCATAAAAAAAGAAAGGTCATCAGGAATGTCCTGATCTAATCCAAACTGTCTTCTCACTCGGTTGGCAGGATAATGAACGAACCTGATGCCTTCATCGGCTAAATAAGGCAACCATCCGGCATTGGTGACCGCCAAATAAGTAATCCCCGTCTCATCAAAATCGGTCTAGGGAGTGATAGTCCCAACAGTGTCAACAAACAAACCCATTGCAGAATCTATGCATGTATAACTCGTGCCCAAATCTCTATAAACTCTCCAAGAAAAACCAACACCTTCATCGAAAGACTCAACAACAGAATAGCCAATAGGCTTCAAACCAGACCAACGGAAAGCCAGCGGAAAATCGGACTCAAATCTACCGCAGAAATCGGTAATTACCCTCGGGCATGATTGATACTTCTCTTTAGCAAAGCGAACGGGTCTACATTTTGCCAAATGTTGGGCACAACGCTCAAATAACAACTGCTGTAGGATAGTGCTATGAATGGAGGAGGCAACTATGTGACAGGACCCCACCTGACTCTCATCACTCCGCAGGATATTTAATTGGACATATAGATGCCCCAAGAACATAGGAGCCAACGGCAGGCTCACCCCGGCGGCTATCTTGATGGCTAAACGGAAGTATAAGGGCTTTATGGCATAATGGGGGTGGGACCCAAAAACAAACTTGCAAAGCCAAAACGCAACAAAAGCCGCACAACGGGCAGTCACAGGAAACTTAGAAGAAGAACTAACCCAGTATGACAACTTGGCATTCCCGGTCATCCTCTTCTTCAATTTGGCCTCAATGGCCTCTTCCTCCGAAGAAAGTTCTAGAATGGCAGGATCAGCGTCGCCAAGGATGGGCAAGAGTAACTAGTTAGCCACGTCTTCAAGGGTAACGGTGAGTTTGCCGCAGGAGAAAAAGAAGGTATGGTGGTGGTACACCACCGGCGGACCAAGTGGCGAAGGTTGTAGAGGTCCCGGAAGTTGGACAAGCAGTGAGATGAAACGATGGCCTTCAAATAGTGGAGTTAGTGTCACCACTGAAGGTGACATTACATACTATGGTGTGTTAACAGATATTATTGAGCTGAATTATTTTGGCAAACACGTGTTATTCAAGTGTACATAAGTTGATGATCAAAATAGAAGGGGATATAAGACTGATGAGTTTGGGTTTCCTATGGTGAATTTTACACACTCCATACATGGTGGGGAGGAAATTGTGGATGAACCATATATCTTGGTGTCTCAAGCTACACAAGTTTTTTATGTTGAAGATAAAAGACACAAAGATTGGTGTGTTGTTGTTAAAACTAAAGCTAGAGATGTGTTTGATGCTGGTATTGGCCCCCATTGTGACGAGGATGACACGTACGGGTTTTATGAGAACATTCTGTACAGTGTAACTAGTAATGATGCTAGTAGGGAAAACTTTCGTTAGGGTAGAGATGATGTGGAGGGAATGACAATTGATGCCTCTATCATTCGCAAAAGAGATCTTCATGAAATGGACAACGTAGATGATTGTGAGTTCATTGATGATGAGTCCAACGATGAAGATGACAACGAAGTCGAGTACAGCGATGATGAGTAGTGTAATAGGGTACTGTTGTTGTATGTGTAATTATGTTATAGAAAAGTAGGTGAAATTGTAAGTAAAATTTGTAAAGGTCTATTGCGTGCGAAGTTGAAGAATCTTGCATATATATGTGAAAACTGTGTTCCTCTTCATGTTGTTAAGAAATTAAGAACAATTTTAACATAAGTAATTATCACATGAAACTGTTATTTCTTCATGTTGTTGCATATATATGTTAAAATGTTATTTCTTCATGTCATGAAGAAATAACAGTTTTAACATATATCATTAATGTTAAAATTGTTATTTCTTCTTGTTGTTAGTATAATATTATCTTCATGCAACTAAAATTGTTATTTCTTCATGTTGTTATTTCTTCATGTGATTGGCTGTTGGCTGTAATTAGCTTTATGTTTGTGTTGTGAAGGTGACATTTGCAGGTATGGGGAAGAGGAAACGGCCATTGCCGCTTGTTTACATTGGTGAAGGATCGTCACATGGACGACAACGGGTGGAGGCAGAAGATGAGGAAGCACATGGAATACAAAGGGTGGAGGCACAAGATGAGGAAGCCCACATTTCTCAGGAGACAAGACCGGTTGCCTCTGATGACGATGAGACACAGGCCCCTGGTACTTAACATGTCTTCGAATAAAACTGATATTGATTTTTCTTGAATTTTACTTTAACTTTTCTAGACAGACTATGCTTTTAATAGTTCAGTGTAGTGTAAAAATAGTTTACAATGGTATTACTTAGTTAAATAATATTCTAGATATTTAACTAAAAGAAAGTAATAAAATACTCAGAAGCAAGTTCATCATACGCATCCTTGCCCACAACATAGATGCTGTCATCCCCAAGTATTGTGTAGACAATATAAACTGATCTGGTGCATAAAACAAAATTCCCAGCAAGTGAACTCAGTAAAACAATTTTCTAATAAACTCAATCATAGAAATAATGTTTACATGTGCTGTGAAGGCTAAATTCTCCTTAAAGAAATAGAGAATGTGGTACCGTTATTCATTTCATGTGGATACTTGCCTACTCTTGCATTCTAATATTTATATTCAGCAGTATAAGATTTGTCATATGAGCATGATTTAGGCTTATTTCACACAAAACTACCCAAGAATTTTACAAGACCAATTACACTTTGTCACATGAAGGTAATGGAGTGATCTTGGGTTGTTTTACTAAACAGGGGCACTATTCTGGTAAACTTAATACACCTTTGCTGGTGAAACAACAAACTACCCTTTATGCTTAAAGGGCAGAACTCGAGACAATAAGGAAATCCTATTGTCAATACTGCATCACATAATCTTAAACATCAAGTAAAAACAACAAAGTTAGTGCAATTTGGATATATATCTACTTCAAATAGGGTATGGTTAGAATTGACCACATAATCTTTATTTCTCTTATTTATTTTTTATTCCTAATTTCTTTTACAAATATATATATAAATATATATATAAATATATATATATATATATATACATTATCAACTTTACATATTATCTACTTTAATTTAAATCTTTAATATTCCTTTATCATTAACTTGATATTCCATTGTCATTAACTTGATGGGTTTTGGGTAAGATTATATAATGCGTATTTATGTATTTTTTGTTTCTTTGTCCTATAAAACCACTACATTAATAATTAAATGCAAAATCGCCTCCTAAAATCTCTCCTGCGTAAATGTACTAATGTTTTGTTTAAATGAGATTATAAACCCTTAATATCACATTAAGTTACTAGAGGACTAATGTTTTCGTGGTGTGATATGTTTCATTACTTGTGAGATTTGATAATTCAGCCCTAATATTGGTGGTTTTGTATATACAGATGATTATCAACAAAGCCCAGCAGCGGAAAACAACCTTAAAAGACATGGTCCTACAAAGCTAGCTGAGATATGGGCATTGGATGGATCCTGGAAGATCCCGTTGCCATTAAATGATCAAGGGCAACCAATTGGTCCGGACGGTGAAACGTTCGTTCAGTGATTGGGAACTTTTTGTCACAATGGGTTATTATGCCCACTTGTACTTGATGGGTGGCCAAAAGTCCCTGAAAAATATAAACAGGATTGTTGGGCGGAGATTGAGGTAATATGATAATAAAGTATAAGTAACAGTCATTTACAGCCGCTGTCGTAATTAAATGTCATATTTAGTAGGGTCCATGCTTGTGTTTTGCTAACTCCACTTTTTCATTTCAAAAACGGTATCTCATTGACCCCGATATTATTAAACCACCCGATCAAATGGGATGGGCAATGCATTTACTCGGGGTCCTCAAGAGAAATCAGAGAAGTAATTTGAGGAAGCTTCACGTTAAACCCGGGGTGACAAAGGAAGGTCTATTGGCCAAGACACCGTCGACGGTAATAGAGGAGCAGTGGACGGAGATGGTTAACTACTGGTTTCATGAGAAAACTGTGATACTGCTACTTTACTCGTCTATCTCATTTTAGTAGTAATTTAGTCAATCAAATCATGTTGGCCATGTTTCACTCTAATAGCCCCTCATGTTAACCTAAATCTACATATATGTATAATATAATTAGTGTAGCTCAAAGCACTTTCCAGTAGATGTGATAGAGTTGTTTTGCCCCCATCAACAACAAAAACTTAAGATTACTAGTATTTAGAGATTGGTTGGGCACTACGACTACTACAACCAAATTTGAAACTTCATCATATTTCTGTCAGGGGTCTCAATAAGAAATATATATATATATATATATATATATATATATTAAAAGAAAAAAAAAAAAAAAACAATTGTCATAGTAAGCAAATGAAATAGGAATTTTATCGTAGCTCACTTATCTTGCTGCACTGGCTAATCTATGTAGCTTAGGCTGTGGGCAAAGGCTTACATACTCCTTAGTCCATTTTCTCTCATTTTTATGTTCTATTCCATGCTTGGGTTATGATGCATCTTCTTCCTTTAATACTAAGAACATGCTATGTAACTAGTTTATGTTGGTGTCACCAAAATCACAACGCAGTTCTTAAAGTATTACTTAACTGCACACAATACATAATCACACCAATAAACCATCCCGACATTAAACAATTGGGCATAACCAATTTAGGTAAACTAATAGCAAATAATGAACAAGTATATTCAGCTCACACACATGTTACAAAATCGAATTTTAGCAACTCCTATTTTAACACTGAGGAGGAGGGTAGTTAGAAACATAAATATATTATGAATGCACAATGACAAGCACAGAAGAGAAAAAAACTTACATTAAGTAGTATAATACCTTAGTCAAGAGATGTTTAGTTTTAATGAAACTTTGACTGTAATGTGGTTGCAGACATTAAGTGACAAGAACAAGGTTAGCCGAGGTTTCCAAAAGGAGATAGCAACGTCTAGGGCTTAAAGTTTTGCACAAATTTCTGATGACATGGTAAGAAATGCATTACAAGTGCTACTGTATTCGTGTATCACATAAGCTGATTTACGCTTCTGAATCACACTAAATGTTGAAAATACTTTACTTTCTTTTTGGTGGTACCACTAACACTTAGAATTCATGAACACCTTAGTCAATGCAATTGATAAACAACATGACAAATCTGAGAGCAATTGTGTTTATTGTATGACATTTTGTTCATGATGTAGGCGAAAGCTAAGGGGGCTCCAATTGAGCGCGCTGATGTGTATCTAAAAGTATACCGTAGGAGAGATGGGACTGTTGTTACTCCCCATGCGCAAGAGAACATAGTAAGCACAATTTGAATCGAATTTTAGTGTATTTTGTGTTTGTATTGTTTATGGTGTGTAATATGTTATTTGGTTCTTATGGGAAAACGTACAGGATAGGATGGAAGAACTTTTGGCGCAAGAGGGCATGCAACTACAAGGAGGGCCTAGTAGTAGTGGAGTTCTCGGGTGTTTGGTCCAAAACGGCCTGGACGTGTACGTGGGGTGGGACTTGGAATCACCCCATCTGGAAGAAATGCCACAAATGCTTCACAGTTTACCTCGACTCCATCATTGCCAAGCAAAACAACCCAACGGATTTCGGAGTTGGAGAACAACTCCTCTAGACTGACTGAGCAACTAGCTCAAGTACAAGAGCAACTCGCCTAATCAGAAGCAAAGCACCAACAACAAATGGCTGAAATAATGACGCGCATGAATTCAATGTTCACCCAACTTAGCCAAGGTGTATGTGATTTGGATATGTCTCAGGTACCAAATTGAAGGTGTATTTAGCAAAACATTACTTTTTGCAATGCATTGTTATGTGATATTAATACGATGCCTTTAATATATTCAGGGTGGCAGTGCTTGATGGGAACTCTCCATGGGAACGAAACTGTGAATCCTCTGGTAAAACAAATACAACTATTCGTTATACCATATACAACTATATTGTGTAAAAAATAAAAATAAAAATCAGATATATTCCTGCCTTTGTTGGTTTTATTCCAATTTGAAGGTCCCACATCAGTATATATGAAGCAAGAAGTAGGGAAGTAGATGTACTATAAGGCATAAAATCAAATACGAAAATTTCAACCATGCCTTTTTACACTTGCTAAATGTAGCTAATAGTTCCCAATGCAATTTACATTATTTATTTAATTTTCCTAAAGGAAGGATAATAATAGCGATGTGGTTAATTAGAACATGGTCTACTCGACATGGAGAGTATTTTTCGCATTTTATTGTTGAAACTTGAAAGAATTGAAATTTGATGAATAGTGAGCTTGAATATGAAGGGACCTTACTGGAAGGTAGCTTCCCATCTAAGAAATTATAACATTTGTTGTTATATTTATAGAGAGTGGAATGTATGTGTATATATGAATTTATTTATGGACCTTACTAGAATGTTGTGAATATGGATTATGTAAATGTATGTGTATATATGAATTTGAAGAGAGTGGAATCTATGATACTGTATAGAGTTTGGAAAGATTTAAACCTTTAAAGTGTAGCTAGTGAACTATGTCTCACTCACAGTCTTGTTTTAAGATGCCATGCTTTTAAATGGATACAAGCGAAAAGACCATGTTCCCCTATTTTTTACTCATCACACACACTTGTGACAAGATGCCAGAAGTATGTTTTCTTTTCCATCCACAATTGTGACAAGCATACTGAAGTTCCACTAATGGAGATAAAGTACTGCACTGAGAAGTTTCTTCAGGACTCAGGCCTAAATCACATCATAATCCAGTTATGTGGTTTCATGCAAGTAATTATCATCTAAATGAAAATTTTGGACATGCTCTTCTATAATATGATTTGTGACATAGTTTATTTTTGACTTAATTCTGTGCTTCTGGTTATTGTCCTTGTACAATAGTCCTCCCTTTTCCTTATTCTTTCTCATTCCTCCTTAAAAATATAATTTTTAAAAACTGATCATTAATATTTATGTCTAACGAAACTATTTCTTCCTTGAGATAAGTTTGCCAATTGAAGAGATGTATATATTGAGTTTGTTGTGTGTTTCATGGAGAAAATTAGGCTGACATTTTTATAATATTATCTATCAAGTATGTATACAAATAAAATGCTATAGAAATGTTCATGCTCATAAATGACTTGAGCCAGGGAGATGATTGTGTGAAACAGTTGGTTATTATATATGTATGTGTGTGGATGTTTCTTTCCTGCTTCTAAGGATTTTTTTTGGTGTATGGCTTCAAATCTTTTGTTTCATATTAGAAACCAAGTGAAAATGCTTCATACCAATTTTCCAGGGCCTCATTGGGTAGTATGCAGTGCCTATACTAGAGGAGAAATCTGTATGGGGAACGGATGCTGCAACAAGAATTGCTTACATGGACACCTAGGTAAGTATTGTCTAAATTACTTACATGGACACCCAGATATTCTATTTGCAAGTAGAATATCTCGACAGTTTTTAATGACATTCTCATTGTGTATTAGGATATAGCTCGCTTGACATTTATAGCTATACGCAATGAGGAAATTAATGGGAAATATGAAATAACCTTAAAGTGTTTAATGTACTTGACATTTATAGCTAATTAAAACAAACTATTTAATACAAAATATGAAATAACCTTAAAGTGTTATGAAAAAAAATATATTTTTATTGCATTATTGGTTTGGAATACCATAAGTTTTCTATTTTTTCCTCTTATTCATGAGTTCTATATTAATTGAAAAAATGTATTTTAGTATGGATAATATTTATGAATCTTTTATCAATCCAAATCTTTAATATAATTTCGTTAATTAGTTGGTGCGCTAACATTGACTATGCTAAAAAA
Organism: Notholithocarpus densiflorus; assembly: GCA_030021035.2. NCBI lineage: Eukaryota > Viridiplantae > Streptophyta > Magnoliopsida > Fagales > Fagaceae > Notholithocarpus > Notholithocarpus densiflorus. The sequence continues at coordinate 13,665 of JARYZH020002499.1, forward strand.
TATGATAATTTAACACACCAATTGGTGTGAAGGTAGATTTAATTGAAATGGATTCTCATAAGCAAGAGATCAGATTTAGCTAGAAAAAAAAAAAAAAATTTCAAACTTTGATGCTAAGATACAAAATCTAAAGCTACAAAATATCAATGGTGATTGTATAACAATGATGATACCCGCTAAATGTATTTTTTTTTTTTTTTTAACCTATAAAAACCAATATATAAACAATTTAGTAAAGATACGATCAATTTGTAGATTTCTAACACTAAATTTAAGCTAAAGTAAAATTTTGATGTTTATTATAGGGGAACAACTTGTTAATACATTTTACCTAACTTGTTAATAGATTGATTGAGCAAAATACTTGATTATTTGTTTAGAGTCTGTTTGTTTTAGCTAAAAATGTTAGTTTATTTCCGGTGTTCTCATTGTCACAGGTAATTGGGAGTACCATGATGCTTGCTGGAAACTGGCTGATGAAGTACCATGATGCTTGCTGACAATTTTTGTGATGTAAAAAATCCTTGAGAGATATGCATTTTGTGATGTAAAAATCTGTTGTTGGGAACTTGTTTTGCTTCATATAATTATTTGTTTATGTAATTAATATTTTGGCAATGAACTTGTTCAGTGTAGGCAATTTGTTTTGTTGGTTCCAATAGGTTGCAATTTGTTTTGTTGAGTGTAGGAAGGAATATTATTACAGATCTTGTTTTGAGCAGGATTGTGTATAGGAAGAAAAAAATGGGAAAAAATAAGGACCTATAGCCGTGTCTTTGAAAACGCGGCTACAGGTAAACCCAATGCGGGACCTAGAGCTGCGTTTTTAAAAACGCAGTCCAAACCGAGGTCTGTAGCCGCGTTTTTACACACCAACAGATGCGGGACCTATAGCTGCGTTTCGTTTAAAATGCGGCTATAGGCCCGGTTTGGGCTGCGTTTAGAACGCAGTTCTAAGTTGGACCTAGAAAATGCAGCTATAGGTCCCACAGGGGGCTATAGTCACACAATATAGGCTGTGTTTGGAAATGCAGCTATAGGTCCCGCAGGGGGCTATAGTCACACAATATAGCCCTTTTTTTTTGTAGTGACTCTCAGTTTGGCGCGGTATGTGCATGTATATATACATGCACCAATTCCAAAAAGATGGGCAAGCATGTAACAGTTTCGGGTCGCTCTAAAACAAGCTGCATGTAGCCAAAAATCAAACAGACAAATTAAAGAAACTAAATCTATAAGCACAAGCATACATATATATAATTGCTCCAAATATTCTTTTTAGTAGAATTTGCTTACTAACATATTCGTCCCTGGTCAACTATCTCAGCAGTGCGGCCAAAGGTAATGCAGGGACACCAGCAGGTAACACAGCCTTTGAAGAGAGAGAAAACAATAGAATATGTTAAGTTTGCAGGTAACCTAGTTTTCTTTGATACAATTTTTGTTGTAGTAAGAGATATACGTACCAAATGACGTTCAAAACAAAAATCTTACACTTTAATAATTTATTTATATACTTCCATTTCAGCATATATGTTCAAAACAATTCAATATAGAATTTGCAATTTATGCATGTTGCACCGTTAGAAGTTCAAACAAGATCATACTATATATATATTTCTGTATAAAGTTTTTTTTTTTTTTTTTTTTTTTTTCTAAAAAAAAAAATAGAGGATTCCCTTACAGCTGGTCACATCTTCAAAACAACCACATAATTTGAGGCAATAGGCAAATAAATACTATTAGCCAAATTAATT
>JARYZH020002500.1:0-15417 GCA_030021035.2 Notholithocarpus densiflorus
TCCTTTTCTTACTTGATTGTGAAGTTATTTCCCTTCCTTCTTTAATTTAGTTTCACTACAGTAGACAGGTTGATCTTAAAATTTGTTGGAATTTTTACTTCCAATGCTTCGTGTTGAATACAAGCATGTCTCTGTTACTTTGCTTGGTACTAACTCAAAGCAGTCTTTAAGTGCTGATTATTGGGTTTTATCCCTCTCTCCACGTCTTGGCATTGATTCATAGGTTTTATCCCGTTTGTTTTTATTTTACTTCCCAAAAACACATTCCCATTGAAAACTGGTCGTCCTGCTCCTGCACCACCTATTACTAGATGCCCTCCAGGCCATGATAAAAATTAGTGAATCAAAAAAACTAATGATTTTAGCATCCTGTTCCATTATTATTAGCTTGTGATAATATGTCCCAGTACATTCCTTGTCTCGCTATCATTTCCTGTCCATACTCTTTGGCATGGTCTGTTGCTTCTATTAGTTGTAATGGCTCTGTAGCATGCCTTTTGGCATGTCCTCTGACCATTACCTGCTTTGGTAATTGATACAATCTGAATGTCTATATCTTCGTTAATGTTACTATTTTAAGTTACATCCTGGAGGGACACTTGTGCTCAAATTAGTAATATTGCTAAGCTACCTAATCTAGAGTCCCTTTACATCATAAGAATAATTTATCAGACATTCTTTATATTGCTTGAATTATACTATTTCCCTAGAAAGAAAAATCTTTCAGTCATCAGAGAGCAGTGTTTGTCCTTTCTTTCCAGATTGAAGAAGTATGTGTATCCAAACTGCTAGTTCTCCAGCCCCCTCACTCACTCTGAAAATGGAAGAACAAGAAGCTGCCATGAAAATGCACCATTCAAGCAAATCTTTAATACTCTAAATATTTATGTTTGTTTCTTTTGATCCTCTCAAATCTTGTCTCTATGTGCTATCGTTGACAACATAATTGTGCATTTTCGAGTCTAGTTTCCAACTTATTAATGAACATATTCAGTGAAAACCAGATTTCCTATATGTCTGTTTCCAACTTATTTATAATCAATCATATTGTCAGATTTCTAACAATTACAAATGTTGAAAGATTGAATCTTTAAAGAGTTCTTTTTTTTTTTTAATCTTCACTGTTATGCAGCTAATTTTTGGAATTAATATTGTTTCCTAAGTGCTTTTTTTTTCTTTTTTTTAAGAAGAATATTGTTTCCTAAGTTGATGCCCTTTCATTGCTTTATTATGCAGGTGCTAGTTGTTGCCAACCTTGCAAACACCAATGCTCTCATCTTGAAAGAATTTGCTCCTTCAATCCCAGAGAAAATCATCACGTGCCTAACATGACTTGATCATGAAAGAGCATTAAGTCAAATAGCTGAGAGACTAAAGGTTTATGTTACTGATGTCAAGAACGTAATCATCTGGGGCAATCACTCTTCAACTCAATATCCAGACGTCAATCATGCGACTGTCACCACCACAAATGGAGAGAGACCATTCAAAGAACTTGATACTGACGATCATTGGTATCTCAAAATATCCAACATGTTTATTTTTTGCCACTTTCACATGTTTAAATTATTTGGAGACATAGGTTGATAAAGTACCTTTAAGTATTTAAATGGGAGGTAGAGCAGGCATACGGTTCAATCCTCCAAATTTAGACCACCTACATACCATGGTACTAGTTGTCCTAAAAGATTAAGTTCTTAGGAAATGGTGAATTTAATCATTTAACAATTTTCTTTTGGAAAAAAAAATTTATGGATTCTAGTAATTGTATCAATCCCTCCCCTGAAGATAAATAGTGATTGATCATCTATGAAGACAAAATTGCTCCAGTGAATTTATGGCTCTCCTTAGATTACCATGCTTCTTCTAAGCAATAGCTTGGGGTGCACTGTCAATTAGTACCTACATGCCATTTACCTAACCCAGGGATCCCAATCTTTAGGGTGTAGGTGGTATCAATTTTTATACCTGAGTTTGTACTTATCAAAAAGCAAACTTATTCTTAAATTTGTCTTGCACCCTGTTAGAGCATCTGCACCAGTTGGTGGAAATAGAAAAAGATGTGAAATTTAAACATTTAAGCCCCAAAACTACCCACATCAGTCCTATATTAGGACCTGGCTTTATATTTTTGAAAAGTTATTGAACTCCAAAGTTTTAGGTTGGTGTTGGGTACATTTGGGTGCATGTTGAATATTTAGGTTGCAACTCTTTGCAAGGTCTTCAACAACATAGTTATGTTGACCATCTTCACATCTCTGTGCATCCTTGTCAGGCTATTTACTTTGCTTCCCTTTTTATTATTTATTTATTTAAATTTTGTCTGTCATAGGTTAAAAAACGAGTTCATCAGCACTGTACAGCAGTGTGGCACAGCCATTATCAAGGCTTGGAAAGCATCAAGTGCATTGTCTGCTGCAAGTGCTGCTTGTGATCATATGCGTGATTGGGTTCTCGGGACTCCCAAGGTTGATTCTCTTTCAACTCAAATAGCATTTGATCATGCAGAACTTATTTGCTTTTATATTCTTCTTTTTTCTTTTTTTTTAAATTATTATTATCTTTTGTAAATTTTCCTTTGGCTTTGTAATTCAGGGAACGTGGGTTTCCATGGGAGTGTATTCTGATGGTTCTTATGGGATCCCAAAGGATATTATTTACTCTTTTCCTGTTAAATGTGAGAAAGGAAAATGGTCAATTGTGAAGGGTAAGTTATGTGGCTTCTATATGTTGTAAATGTTACTACTTCTTTCCTTAAGAGTTGAACTGCTAATGTTTCTGAAGCTACAAATCACTATAATCTGCATAGAGGAATATATGCTGTTTGTTGATTATGTCTTAGATCTAAATAATGGTTTCAGAGCAAAGCTAGTGGTTGAAGAGAGCAAGGATATATATTTGGAATATATGGACTATAAGTCTATAACAATGAAATGCACAAAGCTCAGAACTCACAGTTACAGATGAGCAATCAATGATGATATAAAACGAGGGCTAAGAGTAATACAATCGAGGATTCATGAATGAATAGTTAGAATTATGATAGCCTACTATACTTTTGTGTTAGCAGTTAGCATGTTATATATATTCCAAAATGCTGTGAAAAATGGTCCAAATGTTTTAATACTACTTGCATGAGACTATTTCAGTGCACTCAGCGTTTGGAACTTGTTTACGCATTGGCAGGGCTCTAGATCGATGACCTCTCAAGGGCAAAGATGGATGCAACAGCCAAAGACCTCATTGAGGAAAAAGAAGTTGCCCCATTCATGCCTCAGCTAACAATGAACCCATCTTCCCTTGGAAAATAATGAAGAAGACTTGATAATGCATGAAAAGAAAAAGGGATTTCCAATTTCCATCCTAAATTTCACTACTACTCAGAAGGAAGACATTGCTCTCTCTCTCTCTCTCTCTCTAAAAAAACAAGTAAAAACACTCACTTTTCTCTCTCGACCTGGACCTGTATGTCTGTGAAAATGTGAGCAAATTGGAAGTACTACTTTTTATATACTTAATGGGTGACGGAAATGAGAAGCCCAACAAGCCATTGAAAATTATATATTGTCAAGTAGATGTGGAGGTTTTGTTTTTTACACTGCTAAAACGACGTTGTTTTTGCATTTCTTTCTTTTGACTTTGACTTGCTTTGGGTAATTTCTGCCTTGCCTATATCCTTTTCTATTTTTTATGAGCTGATTTTTTTTTTTTTTTTTTTTTTTTTTGTGGGTACAGTACATTGAAGTAAGAAGGTACTTGGCAACCACTAACTACCAACTACCGGTGATGTGTCCTCTTTTTTCTTGTTTAAGAATTTGTAATTTTTTTTTCCAATTAAAAACCTATGATGTTATTTTTACTCAGAACTGCTGTTCGTGGTCTCGTCAGATTCATATTGTATCGACTTATGAGTATTTGACTATATAGGACACTAACTCGACACATTTATTAAATGCTGAAATTTAATCACAAATTGATACCCAAACATATTATGAAATTGGATGGGAATGTTGGTATACGATTGAATTGAATCAATTGATAATATAATATATTTTTACAAGACTTTTGCAAAAATTAGCAATATATTTTAATTTTTGTCTGTAAATTTAGCTTTTATCCCAAGAAATAGAATCCCCACATTTATACTTTTTTTTTTTTAACTAACCCAACATTTTTTTGGTACTTATTATTTAGGGAGGTGCCATTAGACCAAGTCGGTCATCTTAAAGCAAAACAATTAGAGTCCAACATTTTATTTATTTATATTTTTCCAGGGACACTCAGATGGTAGACTTTAATTTATTTGAAGGACTTGAGGAAAACCCGAGGTACCATCACATTCTTAATTATATGAAGAAAAAAAATGATGAACTTAAATTTTTTTATTTTTTATTTTTTTAACTTGTTAATATCTCAAATGTTCTGGAAGTGCATTTGCATCTATTCTGTTCACTGCTAATAAGGAAAAGGTTCCATTGCATGGTGCATGGTGACACAATCTGTAACTGGCATGTTGACACATTGCATGGTGGTGACACAATTTGTAACTGTAGGAGGTTGCTCTCTCATCATCATCGATCATCACTCTCATCTCTATTTTTTATTACTGCACGTCACTCTTCCATCTTGCTTCCACATCCCATAGTTTTCTTTCTCTCTATATATATCACCCATGTTTCAACTTCTACTTCTCTCTCTATCTAGTTCTCTAGCTTGAAGAACCACACTTTTCAAATGGCAAAAAACCCAGTTACAGTTCTAGTCACTGGTGCGGCTGGTATACATACCATTCCTTATTATATGACTTTATTTTCAATATATATACTCTTTTGTTTTGGAAGCTTAGAAAATGTGGGAAATGAAATATGATTTTCAAATAAAATGAAATATTTATTTATTCTTTATTATGAATCTTATATTATATGATAAAGAAAGCAAAAGCACCTCTCAACTAAGTCTAGCGCAACCATTTAGCTTGGTTGAGGTGGTTCGAAGTGGGTCTTGCATTCAATGGAAGTTTCATTCTCATCTTTTTCCTTTGATTGGAAAACAAACAGATGGATAGGTTCTTTTATTTCATGACATTTTTTTGTCTCAAATGTTGTCAAAATTTATCTACAAACAATATTTTAATTATTTATCTTCAAAATTATCTATAACTTCATTTGGAAATCCTGTTTTCTATTCAGTTCACGACTTCCTGCAAAGCTGTTCTGTGATATAATTCTTAATGCAACTGTTTAAATCCGCGCGCGGTTATCTTTGTGATGAGTTTAAGTGCCATTTTTGTAGATAATCTAAGGAAGTCCTAAAAGTTTTAGGGGCTTTGTTGTTGTTATAATCAATATTATCTTAGTATACATTGTAGTCTTTTCCAAATAGTGGGAAAGAATGAAAATTGAAAGAAAAGCTTGATTTTCAACAATATGACTGTTATTACATGTCAGTAATAATGTTAAGGAGCAAGTGTATTTGATTTTCAATTGTATATGTTGGCGATTCTTCCTTCTAGACATGATAATATAAAATTTTTGTATCTGTAGCTTAAAATTTTGATTTTGTTCAACAGGGCAAATAGGTTATGCCATTGTTCCAATGATTGCAAGGGGAATCATGCTGGGTCCTGATCAGCCTGCGATTCTGCACTTGCTTGATATTGAACAGGCGGCCGAATCCTTGCATGGGATAAGAATGTAATTGACTGATGCCGCCCTTCCTCTTCTGAAAGGTTTGTCCCTTATCTTGAGAGCTAATTAAAGGTGGGTAGAATTATTCTCTTTCACTGAGGTTTCTTAACTTGTGTCATGAATATGGTTCAATAGGTGTGGTTGCTACCACAGACGTTGTTGAAGCTTGTAAAGATGTCAATATTGCCGTTATGCTTGGTGGATCCCCACGGAAGGAAATTACGTTGAGGAAGGATATGTTGTCTACAAATGTGTCTATTTACAAGGCTCAAGCTTTGGCCTTGGAGGAGCATGCTGCTGCAGATTGCAAGGTGATCATATAAATGCACTTGAGTGTGTAGATGTAAGATTTTAGAGACACCCATTGGCTTGTAAAAACTAATGATTTCATCATCCTGTTCTGTTACTATTAGCTTATAAAAATATATCCTAGTACATTCCTCGTCTCACTATCATTTCTTGTCCATACTTTGTCATAGCTCTATTGCTTCCATTTAGTAGTAATTGCTTTGTAGCATGCCTTTTAGTTACCTTCTTTGGTTGTTGATGCAATCTGAATGTATATGTCTTAGTTGTTGTTGAGCAACTTGATCTAGAGTTCCTTTACATCTTAAGACTAATTGATCAGATATTCTTTATATGTCATGATTTATACTATTTCACTAGAAAGGAAAATATTTCAAAGTCATTGAAGAGAAGTGTTTGTCCTCTCTGTTAAGATTGGAGAAGTATATGTAACAGTGTCACTAGTTCCCCGGCCCTCTCTCCCACTCTGAAAATAGAAGAAAAAGAAACTTCTATCAAAATGTACCATTCAGGCCAATCTTTAAAATTCAAAATATTTGTATTTGTTTTTTAATTAATCCTCTCAAACATTGTGTCTATGTGCTATTGCTGTGCAGTTAATTTTTGGAATCGATGTCATCACCTAAGTTGATGCATTTTCATTATGTTTATTTTGCAGGTATTAGTTGTTGCCAACCCAGCAAACACTAATGCACTCATCTTAAAACAATTTGCTCCTTCAATCCCAAAGAAAAACGTCACATGCCTAACACGACTTGATCACAACAGAGCTTTGGGCCAAATAGCTGAGAGATTCATGTTAGTGATATCAAGAATGTAATCATCTGGGGAAATCACAACTCAATATCCTGATGTCAATTGTGCAACTTTCATCACCAGAAATGGAGAGAGACTGGTCAGAGAGCATGTTGCTGACAATCATTGGTATCTCAACATATCCAACATGTTTATTTATTACTACTTTCACATGTTTAAATTACTTGGAAACATGGGTTGATAAACTATTTTAAACTTTTCAAATGGGAGGTATAGTAATGTAGGGTTCAAATTCAGAACACATACCATGATAAACTACTACTTGTTCTAAAAGTTTAATTATTAGGAAATGGTAAATTTAATTATTTAATTATTGTTCTAGCATAACTTGTATCTAAGTCAAATACATAATGTTATCAACATTCAGGATTTTGGTAATTGTAGCAATCCCTCCCCCTCAAAATAAGTAGTGATTGGTCATCTATAAAGAGAAAATTGACCTAGTGAAATTATGGCTCTCCTTAGATTATCTTGCTTCTTTTAGGCAATAGCTTCAGGTGTACTGTCAAGTAGTATCTACATGCCAATTACCTAACCCAGGGATCCCAATTTTTAGGGTGTAGGCGGTAACAATTTTTATACTTGAATTTGTACTTATCAAAAAAAAAAAAAATTTATATACTTCAATTTGTCTTGAGAATCCTGTTAGGACCTGGCTTTGATATTGAAAAATTATTAAACAACAAAGTTTTAGGTTGGAGTGGGGTAAAGTAGTGTGCATGTTGAAATTTTAGGTTGCAACCCTTTGCAGGATCTTCAACAACCTAGTTATGTTGACAATATTCACATCTCTAAGCATCCTTGTCCACTATTTACTCTGCTTCACTCCCAACAAGTCTCTTTTCTTTTTTCTTTTTTTAAATAAATAAATTTTGTTTGTCATAGGTTAAAAACCGAGTTCATCACCACCATGCAGCAGCGTGGTGTAGCCATTATCAAAGCTCGGAAAGCATCAAGTGCATTTTCTGCTGCAATTGTTGCTTGTGATCATATACGTGATTGGGTTTTCGGGACTCCCAAGGTTGATTCTCTTTCACCTCAAATAGCATTTGATCATGCTGACCTTAATTATTTGCCTTTGAGATTCTGTTTTTTGTTTTTTTAATTACTATCTTTTGTAATTCTTCCTTTGGCTTTGTCATTCAGGGAACATGGGTTTCCATGGGAGTGTATTCTGATGGTTCTTATGGGATTCCACCTGGCCTTATTTACTCTTTTCCTGTTAAATGTGAGAAAGGGAAATGGTCAATTGTGCAGGGTAAGTTCTGTGGCTTCTACATGTTGTAAATGTAACATCTTCTTTCCTTGAGAGTTGAACTTACTTCCAATGTTTCAGAAACTACAAATCACTGTAACCTGCATGGAGGAATATATGTTGTTTGTCAATTATTTCTTAGATCTAAGTAACGGTATTAACGAAGGTAGATGTTGAAGAGAGCAAGGATATATTTTTGGAATAGTATGGACTATCACAATAACATGCACAAAGCTCAGAACTCCCAGTTACCGACGAGCAATCAATAACGATTAAAGAGGGCTGAGAGTAATATAATTGAGGATTCATGAATAAATAGTTATAATTATGAGAGCCTACTATAGTTTTGTGTCAGCATTTTATATTCCAAAATTTTTGTGAAATGGTCCAAATTTTATGATATTACTTGCATGATATGAGACTATTTCAGTGCACTCAGTGTTTGGTACTTGTTTATGCAATGGCAGGGCTCAAGATTGATGAGTACTCGAGGGCAATGATGGATGCAACAGCAAAAGAACTCATTGAGGAAAAATCCTTGGCCAAGTCATGCCTAGAGTAATAATGAAGACAACTTAATAAAAATACATGAAAAGGAAAAAAGGAGTTCCAGTTTCCTTTGCAACTTTATGTACAACTTTTATCTGTCACATATAAGCTTTATAAGCTTTGGAACAATGACAGAACAAGATGTGTCATTCTGATTTATCTTTTCTCATGTGTTGGCAAAAGTGTAGACGAATTCACCAAGCACCTCCCCAATAATTAGTTTGTTGCCTTTTAGATACAGTTCTATGTCACTGATCATGTGTTTTCATTCATTTTCTAATTAGTCATTTAAAGTTTATATTAATTATTTTGAAAGTCCTATAAAACTACTATATTACATGTAATGCATATGTACTGTAGTTAATAGTAAAATAGAAACATTTGCTTTTGGGAGTAATTACGCTCTCTTCCCTTGTAGTTTGGGGAAACCACAATCCATCCCAAACTTGAAGGGAAAAAAACAATCAACCCAACATCTATTTGACCAAGTATAGTTAATCTTAAATATTTTGTTTATAGGAAATGTCATTCATTGCCTTAATTCCCATAAAAGGCTGAAGCTAAGATGTGGGTGTGTTTTCTCAATCAAACACCATAAAAACAAAGACCCAGATAACAAATCTTTCAACTGAGCCAATATTTACACATTGGGTGACAACCCAATAGCCAAAAAGACATACACAGAGGAACAAAAGTATCATCCAGTGAGAACACATACCATTGCAGTACTACGACAATTGAGCACAGAGGGCCTGTTCAGAATCGCTGTTTTGGACCATGCTTTGCCCTCAACCAATACCTGCAAAGAGAGACAGTTCTTGTGTGGTATTGGTTGAGGAAATGAGGACTTTGAAGACACGTAATTAGTCATTTACTTTTAATTAGTGCCTAAAAAAGGTGGGTAAAAATTGAGATCATCAAAATCCTATAAAAAAAATTGAGATAAAAAATGTAATTAACAGTTATATATAATAATATATTAATAAGTTAAGGGAGATAAATAAAATTTTTCATCATTTTTAAGGTGATATCTTGTGATTAGTGCATATTGCATACTAAAAGTAATGCTAATGACAAATATTTGTTCAATTAACAACTTAAATTGTGAAAAAAAAAAGTTATTAAGTTACAATCTATTTTGCAGAAATTAGCAATATATATAAATCAGTAAGTATTGTTATGCAATAAATTTTTCGATCTTTTTTTCATAATTGCTATTAAAGTGACAGATTGTGAATTAGTGTACATTAAAAATGATGCCAATAATAGTCCCAACAATGAAAGTAAGGACGGACCTAGGATTTCAAGTTAGGGGGTCGGAGATAAGCGCAAAAAAGAAAAAAAAATTTCAAATGCGCATCCATATATTATTAACAAACTATCAACCAATACAAATACACAAAATCATTGTTTCTTAATATATTAAGATGCAAACATCTATCAATAAAAACAAAAGACACAAAACACTATTGTTTCTTAATACATTTTCTATGAAAATGGAACTCGACACTATGAACTTATTATGCACTACCAACAAGCAATTTTCCTAACTTTACCATTTTTATTCCTTGAAAGTTGAATCAATGTTACTCTTTCTATTACTTGTCTCTATTATTGCCCGTTTCAGGTTGTTTCGGGGTTCTTAAAAAAAATATATATATATATACATACATATATATATATACTAGTTATAGGCCCGTGCGTTGCACGGTTTTATGAAAAAACTTATAAAATATATGTATAAATAATTATATATTTTAATAATTATTATAACAAAATAAGTACTAATTTGTTAGTGACTTGAAGTATTTTTAAAAATAATATCAATGATTAAAAAATGTTAGAAGTATTTTTTTTTCTTTGGAAAATCTTTGAATACTTATTTGTACACTATGTTTTTAGAGTATCCTTATTCTTCTTCGTCATTGTTCTTTATTAAAATCTTTAGACATAGTATTATAAAAATTGGCCACTTTTAAGAGATAAAACTATTCGAAGAATAATAATCATTAATTTTTTCTAATTATAGAACCTACCATAATTTTTGCTTCCTGTAAGTTGCACAATTTTATACATAAATGTGGGGACAAAGAACCAAGAACCATGCGTCTTGGGCTGTGGGTTTAATCCGAGGAAGCTTTATGGGCCGAGCAGAGCGGCATTTATTAAATATTCTATTTCAAAAGACTCATACGTGGGAAACAAAGGAATTCTATCTGAGGAGGATATAGTCCTCGGATGAGAAGAGTATAGTTCAAGTGTGTATCCCATCGATTGGAGTGTTCTTCCTGGAATCCCCGATGACAGAGATGGTCTTTGTGAACTTACTGGAAAGGAAAAGATCCGAAAATATCTAAAGAAAGGCTGCTACCACCACATTAAATGCCCTGCAACTACTTTTCTGGCCGCATTTATGTGGAGAAGACCTCTAAACAGTGCTACCAAAGCTATTACAGCTCACAGGGAAGCCAAAGAAGATGTCTGATAGGACAAGTATCAAGTGACCCCTTAGATGAATGACAAGTGTAAGGTTAGGATGACTAGAGGTTGATTATATAATGTAATAGCCCCTCCATGAGAGGGGGACATTTTGGAAAAAGGAAAAAAAGAAAAGGAACGTGAATTATTTGATATGACGTCTCCTCGGATCGAAATGAGAACTTACTTTTACCAAATTATCCTAATATGCTTTTGGTTTTCCTCTTAGCTTTTTAATTTGTTTTTCAGAACAGGTTAAACACAATCCACGCCATTCGTACCTAATTCTTTAACCCACTCTCTACAAATTTATTGCAGTGGACTTATTGGGCCCAAGTCCTGCATGTTTTGGACTTGAGGTTACAATTTGTTACCCTACAATAAATATATATAATACAAAATTTATTTAAGAAACAAAAAAAAAAAAAAAATGAATAGTTTGAATTGTAAGAGAGACACTACGTGCAAATGAAAAAAAAATGCAGAGCTCTACATATAGATTACACACCTTTCTTAGGATGCTTGGAATTTTTTATGACAAACTTGGAAAACAAAATCAAGAAAAAAAATTAAACCGAGTTTAAAAAAAAAAAAAATTGAACCATATAGATTGTAAAATTGCATGAGTCTATGACCATTTAATACCAGGCTTTAAAATAAATTTTTTTCTATAAAGAGCTATCATTTCCACTTTGATTTTACTACTTTTGTCAAATACGTTCCATAATCACAAGGAAAAAAAAAAACCTATTTTATAATGATGGTCCAAAATTTTGCAATTTAAAACCAAAAATATAAAAAGATTAATGAAGAATTTGTTGGAATAATTAGCAAAAAAATATTAATTAATGTTGCAAACGGATACATAATTCTATGCACACTTTACATAAATAAATGCTGGTATTCAAAATAAAAATAAAAAGTAAAAAGGGAACAACATGAATAAATCATACTTGAAAAAATTTATTTCATTTTGTTTGATAAATTATATAAAATAAATCCTATTAACTTAGTTTTAGTGTATTTAAATGATCTAGAAAAATAATGAAGCATATACTTTTGAGCCTAATCACATCTAGCAAAATAATAAAGCATTCAGAATATTGAAAGGCAATTTAAGTTCATATATGCTTGCATGAGATACGTACCTGTCCATAGAAGCAATGGAAGCCTCAGCTTTGAGATGAAGAATCAATGTAATGCTAATAAAAACTAAAAATAAATAAAAATAAAAAAAAGAGAGAAAGAGAACGTGGTTGATATTTTATATATATATATTTATTTATTTATATAAATGATGCAAAAATTCATATCTAGTTAAACATCTAGATGATGAAAGACAACCTGCAAAAATGACTAATTTAACAAAAAGAAAACACGGCTAGGTTCTTAGTTGCGCTAACAAAGAAACAAACTGTATCACAGATAATCAACAAATAATAAGCACTGAATCCAACACTACTTTCACTCATCATTCTCATCCTCATCGACTACGGAGTTAAAAGCTTTCAATCTCTTAATCAATTTGGCCTTCCTTTCCTCGTATGAAAGCTTCTTCAAGTCGAACCTTTTGTATTCCTTTGGAGGCTGTTTCTCAGACTTCTTATTCTGATAGATTTTTTTTTTTTTTTGGTTTAAAATGTCATCAACGTAGAAATTATCAAATTAATGGAGATATATACTGTTTTTTGGCATAGATAAAGATTATCAAATTAATGGAGATAGATACTATTTCTTGGGATAGGTTTAGATTAATCACCTCTTGAGGAATTTGGATTTTGCTTATCCCTTAATAATCAAGTTTTGTAACTTGATATTCTGATAAAATAATATTAATTTAATAATAATAATAATTAATAAAATTTAAGTTGCAACTTGAGGAAAATAGAAACAACAAAATCGTGGGATGAGATTTAAATTTAGAAATTTTTTTAAATAGACTTTTAATTAGAGTAGAATTAAAATTTTGAAATTTTAGATGATAAATATTATCTAAATTAAATTTTTGTATGTTAAATATTGTCCCTTAATTTAAGAAATATATCCTAACAAATAAAAAATAATAATGTTAATTAGATGATATATATTATCTAAATTAAATTTTTGTATGTTAAATATTATCCCTTATTTTAAGAAATATATCATAATAAATAAACAAAATAATGTTAATCTAATTTTATTTAATGATAAGAATGAATTAAAGTCCTGATAGTATATTATTTATTTTTAGTTCTTTAAAAATCTAAAAATTTAATAAAATTTTTGTAATTTGGTGAAGCCACATGTCATAACCACAGCATCTAAGCCAACTTTTATTATATATAATATAATATGATATGATATATAAAATAATTGTTACTTTTATATAAAATAATGAATTTAATTTAATTTTTTTTAGAAATCTTAAATAAGGTGGGATTTAAAAAAATATTTATTTATAATCTTATATCCTTATTCACATTTTATATAAGATTTTTAACTTACTGTTTACTTATGGCAATCTTGTAAATAAAGAAGAATATAGGATTATTTTTTAAGTAGGAGGTTTCCTAGAAGTTTCCTTAATCTCTTCGCTGCTCAGCACGTGTTTTACTTTTACCATCAGATCTCTTTTTTCAATTTTCACTACCAAATTTCTTCCTCACCGTCTCTCACCAAGGAAGCAATGCTAGGATCTCAAATTAATTCTTTACTCAAATATTCTTTCATACTTTTAGTCTTCATCATATGACCGTGAATCTGAGCCAGGGACGGGTCTCGCGTGGCGACAGTGGCGGCGCTGGTGTGGCCGTTTCCCGTTTGGGTATGCGACGTCGACAGTTGAGACAGCGACGGGTCTGCGATGGATTTCTCTCGCGTGTGGCGGTGGCGTGACTGGGTCTGCGATGGGTCTCTCTCTTTTCTTTTCTTTTTTCCTTCGTTTTCGCTTGTTGCTTTGCTCCGTTTGGTTTCTTTTGCTGGGTTTTGTTTTTGTTTTTTTTTTTCTTTTTTACATATAAATATATATATATTTATATATATTTATAGACATGGCAAAACGGGCGGATCGGGTTCGGATCAGGTCAATCGGGTTGCGGGTCAAACGGGTCAAAAACGGGTTCGGGTCAATCGGGTTTTGGTATTTTTCACATGATTTTTTTTATTTTTTATTTTTATAAAGAAAACATTATGTATTTACCATTTGGAAAGTTATGCAATAAATTACTTGATGTAAAATGCATTATTTTGAATTTACCACTTATATCAAGAATTAACTCAATTAAACTTATTAATACTTATTCAATAATTTTAACATTATACACATCTTAACATTGCTATCTAAAACAAAATAACACAAAAATAAGTAAAACAAATACACAAGTTTTATTTTTATACAATATCAACATTTAAAAATATAAAACAAAATTATAAATGACTTATAGGATAACTCATTTGATAAAGAATAAAAACATATAAAAAAATTACAGTATTGAAAATTAATTTTATAATTTATTATCAATTGTGGTTGGCACTTTATTTTAATTTGAGATATACATTAAAGTTTGATTGCTTACTTATTTATATATGGTCTCTTTTATGAATATCATATCATTGTTAAGCAACACACACTCTAAGAAATATCATAATTTATTTTAAAAAGTCATTTATTTTGAACATAAATTGTTAAAAAATAGGTCTAAGCATTCATAATTTATGCTAATTTGATACTTTGACTTCACTATTTTCACACTTGTGAATGTTTCTCACACATGTCTACAATTTTAGATATGTTTTTAACTCTACTGTAATCAAATTATCTTGACATGTACTTTGCTATTTGATATCTAAAAATCTTTACTTATTATAGAATGCTCAACCATTTATCTTTCAATTAATTTGCATGCAGTTATGTAAATGTATCAATTGTTTCCATAAACCTCACAATAAACAATTAAACCAATATTGTCTTAATTTTACTATTTTTTTACCAAAAAAAAAAAAAAAGTTTTAAAAAAATGGTTCTGGTTCGGGTCGCGGGTCGGGTCGGGTTGACCCGCAAAAAACACGGGTCGGGTCACGAGTCAACCCGTTTTTGCTTCGGGTCAAAAAAGGGAGTTCGGGTCGGGTCGGGTCGGGTCAGAAAATTCTGACCCGTTTTGCCATGTTTATATATCTCAAACTTTCTGGAAGTAATTTAAGGAAAACACAAAAAAAGGGGAAAAAAAAGAGTATTCAAAATGACATATTTTTGTAACTGGTACCATTTTTTTTTCTCATCATATGACTTTAGTTTCAATAGTAACTCTTTTGTTTTGGAAGCTTAGAATAGAACATGTGGGAAAATAA
>JARYZH020002501.1:0-15412 GCA_030021035.2 Notholithocarpus densiflorus
CTATGTTCATGTCTAACAAATTTCTCATACCAACACTGCAAAATATAGCCTAGCCTAATAACCTCTCGATTGCCGCTTGTTCCAGGTGTTATGGGTAGCAAAAGTCGTCAGCTTAACATATTCTTCTTCCCTTTGATGGGCCATGGCCACCTGATACCAATGATGGACACAGCCAAGCTATTTGCAGCGCGAGGTGTGAAGGCAACCATTGTCACTACTCCTCGCAACGTGCAATTATTCTCCAAAACGCGTGGCACCAACATTGATATCCAAATCATCAAGTTCCCGGCTGTAGAGGCTGGCCTGCCTGAAGGATGTGAGAATATTGACTCAGTGACTTCCCTAGATATGTCTCACAAATTTATCAAAGCCACTAAAATGCTCCAACAACCACTCGAGCAACTACTAGAAGAGTATCAACCTAGTTGCCTTGTTGCCGACATGTTCTTTCCGTGGGCAACTATTGTTGCAGCTAAATTTGGTATTCCTAGGCTTGTTTTCGAGGGGTTCAGTTTTTTTTCCCTATGTGCAACCCATAGTTTGACACTATTTGAACCCCACAAGAAAGTTTTCTCTGACTCTGAACCTTTTGTCCTTCCTAGTTTTCCGGGGGAGATAAAGTTGACAAGGATGCAACTTGCTGACTTCACTTTGCAAGAAGTTGAAACAGACTTTTCCAAGTTGTTTAAAGAAGCTATTGAATCAGAGTTGACAAGCTATGGGGTGGTTGTTAACAGCTTCTATGAGCTTGAACCGGCTTATGCAGATCATTACAGGAAAGTTTTGGGAAGAAAGGCGTGGCATATAGGTCCAGTTTCACTATGCAACAAGGATTCTGAAGATAAAGCCCAAAGGAGAAAGGAAGCTTCCATTGATGAACATGAATGTTTAAAATGGCTTTGTAAAAAGAAACCCAATTCGGTTATTTATATTTGTTTGGGGAGTATGCCAAACTTTAGTGATTCTCAGCTTTTTGAAATTGCAATGGGTCTTGAGGCTTCAGAGCAACAATTCATTTGGGTTGTGAGGAAAGGCAAAAATGAGAAAGAAGAGGAAGATTGGCTACCTAAAGGATTTGAGAAAAGAATGGAAAGTAAAGGGTTAATTATAAGAGGTTGGGCACCCCAAGTTTTGATTCTTGATCATGAAGCAGTTGGAGGATTTGTGACTCATTGTGGGTGGAACTCAACCTTAGAAGGAGTGGCTTCAGGGGTGCCCATGGTCACATGGCCTATGGCTTCTGAGCAGTTTTACAATGAGAAGTTGATAACTCAAGTACTGAAAATTGGAATTAGTGTTGGTGCTCAACAATGGACTTGGGTGGTAGACGGTATCAAGAGGGAAGCAATAGAGAAGGCAATGAGGCAAATTTTGGTGGGTGAAGAAGCGGCCAGAGCCAAGGCACTTGGAGAGATGGCAAGGAAGGCTGTTGAAGAAGGAGGATCATCATACTCTGATTTGAATGCTTTAATTGAAGAATTAAGGTTGTATTGCCTTTGATCTCTGGCGCTAAAAATTGCTTATATGACTCTTTAATAATTATATATATATATATTTATATATATATAAGGATTTATTATCCTTGCTGTTTAGTGTGTGATATTTTTACTCGCTTTGTTGTTCTTCAATAATTATAGGACATTGTCCTAAGAATTTGTGATCGATAGTCCAATCAAAATTATAATTCTATAAGTTGTAGATAAGTGTTTAGTTGTCTACTATTTCTTAAGTTTCAACTTTTATAGCATTTGCATGGGGATTAGGCAAAAGTTTAGCTAAACTTAACTTAAAAAGTTACTTTTCCCTTATTGCCTAATCCATTTCTTACTTGTGCAACCGCAAGACTTTCTATTTGTTTTACTACTTTATTTAAATATTAAATAAAGAGCTACAGAGAGAAAGGCGTAATTTGAGAGGGAGAATGAGCTGTTGAAAAAAAGAGTAGTTTATTGAGCTACAATTAATGTTATGTATTTTTAGGAAAGAATGATAATTAAGATGCATTATTTCTATTGGGTTACTAGTTTAATTTGAGTCTTCTTCTTCTTTTTTTTTTTTTTTTTTTTTTTTTTTTTTTTTTTTTGAGTTTGTTCAACATTTTTTTGCTGGATCTGTCCAACTGTCCAATGATAATACCACAAATTTTACAATATAAAACTTATAAATTGATGTTTAACTAATCACAAGAAAGCAATTCAAATTTTAATGTATTAGGTTTTTAAAGTTCACTAATCACATTTATTATGATATTAGTATGTAAATACTTTGTAGTAAAATTCATGGTACCTATACCATTTTTCTTTTACACTTTGTTTGTTTTGAAGTACAATATTTTATGTATGTAAAACATTTTCAGGTGTTTGGTATGACAAATAATATCTTTTAAGAAAACCACCAAAACCGGTGACTCAACCACTGGAGATGCTGGTGCCTACGTGTTGTTCCGATCTTTTTGCTTCTTCTGTCTACGTGCCACACACGGTACACCCTCTGGGAAGTCTGTGGTTGGTTGTAAATAGATCTACAAGATCAAGACTCGCTTTGATGGGTCCATTGAATGCTATAAAACTCGTCTTGTTGCAAAAGGTTTTACACAGAAGTATGAGATTGATTATGAAGAGACCTTTGCTCCGGTTGCTCGAATCTCATCTGTCCGTACACTTTTAGTTGTTGCCGCTACTAGTAAATGAGATCTTTTTCAGATGGACGTCAAAAATACCTTCCTTAATGGGAATTTAAGTGAAGAAGTTTATATGCAACCTCCTCTTAGTCTCTTTATTGAACTGAACAAGGCTTGTCACATTTGATGTGCACTTTATGGCCTTAAACAAGCTCCACGAGCTTGGTTTGCCAAGTTGAACTCTACCATCTTTTGCTTGGTTACATTGCCAATCCTTATGATTCTACTTTATTTCTTCGTTGCACCGACAAATGCACTATTACTAGTGACGTATTCTTAATTTTTTTCACTACTGTTTTTAAATATTAGTTATTTACCAAAAGAAATCACCCGACCACCAATCAAGTCTACAAATCTAATACTCAAACTGTTGTGACCCAACCACCAATGATGCCCATGTTGGGGTTTATGCCCTAAAATCCAATTTATTGACATGACATAAATAATTAAATTATTTAATTATATGAGACTATCTATAAATGAACTAATGGGACATTATCTTAGTCCATGAGATGCATAGTATGTGATTTATGTGATTTAGTCACAGAAGATATAAATCACAAGTTATTTGTAAACTCAGAATTTTAGTTCGTAGTCGGTGATGAAATTGGGCATTTCATCTGCGAAGACTATAACATATCAACTACGATGATTTGTCTTGATCATGGAAGTGGAGACTTCTAGTTGGTATGTTGATATGTTTTAAGAGTTAAGACATATTGAACTGGACCACTGTAAGATTTATTATTCTCCTAACGACTGTCAAATGAATAATAAATCTCATGACTTCTATTTACATGAACTCTAAATCCTGAGAGAATAATGGACCTGATCATGAGAATAATGGACCTGATAATGGACCGTGACTCATAAATGCGGCTGCCCAACATACTGAGGAGTGAGATCTATGAGTCACGGTCAAAACCTCAGTATGTTGGGCAGCCGCATTTAATGTTGATAGAACATATATTCTCAAGATGGAATTCATAGTCTCTTAATGGAGATATAAAATATTCCCTTGAGATAAGTTTAATGAGTTTGGTTATTCAAGAGAGTTGGGCCCAACCACTTTAGTAAGTTGTTACTAAAGTATATATTTATGAAATTGGATTTCATAAATATATGATGAATAACGTAAAGGATTAAACCGGGTACTCAAGGATTAAGATGTAGTAATTTTCAAAGTGGCAATCTACATTCATGACTTTGTATTACCACGAATATTTTAATGAAGGGGTTACATGTATAATAAAGTCTTGGGATATGATTATAGATAAGGCCTAGAGTGCAACTATATTTATATAGTGGTATTAAATATAGTTAATGGTAACTTTGGACTAGTCAAGAGTTGACAGAAAAGCCCAAGGCCCATTGGAGCTAGTGTCTTATTGGTCTATTTTGGTCTCATTCCAAGCCACATATTAGAGCCCAATTGGAAAGGCCCAAAAGGCTAGCCCAATTAGATAATCAGTTGTATATAAGGAGAGAAACATACAGAATTTCATAAGTGTTTTTTCATAAAGTTAAGATGAAAGTCTTTCATAAGAGAGTTCTCATAAGGAATGAAATACTTAGTATGTGAGTGTTGGATACTCTTTATTCTCTTCTTGGAAACTGATTGAGAGACCACACATCTTGGGCATTAAGTGGAATTGGAGTGAAGATTAAAAGTCTTCTCAAGAACTTCTGATCTTCGGTTTTGAATTTCACCACACTAAGGTACGCATTCTTGTTCTTTAATTCTGAAACTTGCATAGTACATGTTATCAATTTTGAATGAAGTAGATCCGTTAATTTTTCCGCTGCGTATGTCTTGTATGTGATACAAACATGCATTTTTCCTACAAATGGTATCAGAGCGGTTTTCAATTTCGAATTGTATAACATGTTTTGTGAGTTTTAGAATTAGAGATTATAGTTTCATGTTGTTAGAAGATTTTGCATTTAATTTTCTGCATGGTTGTTGAAAATATAATTTGATAAAAACTGATATTGATGTTATGATGTTGTTTAAATTTGAATTTAAGTATGTTAAATTGATCTTTAAGGCTATAGCATCAATGAATTTCAG
Source organism: Notholithocarpus densiflorus (assembly GCA_030021035.2). Taxonomy (NCBI): domain Eukaryota; kingdom Viridiplantae; phylum Streptophyta; class Magnoliopsida; order Fagales; family Fagaceae; genus Notholithocarpus; species Notholithocarpus densiflorus. The sequence continues at coordinate 4,752 of JARYZH020002501.1, forward strand.
TTTTGATATCATTATCTGACTATCATGTTCGTATGTTAGTTGTTTGTTCATAAAAAACCGTTGAAAACTGCCTTAGAAAAATTCTGAAAAATTCAGTTTCACGAGTTTCGATCAATCAAAAATCACTTTTGATCGATCGAGTGAAACAGTGATCAGAATTTTTAAATAAATTGATTTTCGATTGCTATTCGATCGATCGAATTTGTTTATCGATCGATCGAGAGGCAATTTCGATCAATCGAAGAAGTCAGATGGTCAAGTTCGAATTTTTTAATTTTTTCAATCGATCGAAGGGCACATTCGATCAATCGAAAGAAAGAAAATCAGAATTTTTCTAAGTGTTTTCACATATAGAAAGTTTCTGTCTAACTTTTGTGTTTTCACTATTTTTTCCTTACGCCTTTTTTCGCGAGAAGAGCTTAGTCGCGAGATTCTCACGAAAATGCATTTGAAGGGAATTTTGAATATTTTCTAAATGTTTTCAAATGTATAAGGTGTAAGGCAATATGTGATGTGATTACACATGGTTCTAACTAAAAGACCTAATGGGATCAAAGATGTTAGTTAAATAGAACTCTTAATCCTAAATTGTTTTATGATTAAAAGTCCTTAATTTATTTTAATTAGAGGTTTTTTAATGAGATTAAAATTCTAATTAAAAGGTATATATAGTTTCTAATGAGATAGGAATCTTTTATTTAGTAAATTAAGGATAAAGTTCTCTATAACTAATTTTTGATTCATTAGTGTTCAAGGAATCCTAAATAGTTTAGGACTTCCATTTTAGTTAGCGATTCTAATAGGATTAGAGTCTTTAACAAGTGCAAGGTTATTAGTTGTGATGGGATCACAATTATTTAAGAAAAACCCAAATAATGAGTGAGAGTATTGAAATAACCCTTTTGTTAAGTTTATTGTAATGTGAATAGATACCTTGTCTTGACTTCGAGTCTTGCATTCCATGCGGAGGGTATTTATTTCACGGATTACAAGATTAAACTTCTTTGTGATAGCGCGAATGTTCGTTACGCTATAGTGACGTGACTTAGTTACATCACATTGAATTTAAACAATTAAACACATTTGATGTGTAGGGTTAAAATTGTGATTAGATCACAATGATTTCAAGATAATCCACTTGTTTTAAAATTTCTAGTGGGAGAGAGATTCAAGGGTTGATTCTCACGGCCTCCATTGCTGGTTTATAGTAGTGTGATTACGCACCTCGCCTTAGCGTATATGCCTTACTCCCTTCGGAGGGTGTTTAATTCATGGTACTACAGATTAAACTTCTTAATGATAGATGAAGTGTGTTTTTACATTGAGAATGACCACGCTTCCATGGAGTTACTTGGTGACTCACATTGATTCTAGGCAATGGTGTACACTAGAGTAAGTGTAATGTTAACCTCTCTTCGGAGTTATGTCATTATTACTTAGAGGCTAAAGGAAAAGTGGCAAATTATTTTTGTTTGGTAAGAGTTACCATGATAGCATTAATAATAAGAATATTTCTCGCCTGATCATAGTGATTGGTATGACCTCGCTTCCGAAGAATATTAATTGCGGGATTAGGTTGTCGTTGCACCTAATATATTATGGTTTTTGGGTTCCATATTATATGGTTATGGATGCAAAATATAATGTCCCTGTAATTGCGTTCACAGTCTCAAAATAAAGTTGTCATTAATTTTGTTCTCTAGCTACTATTTTAATTGAATCACATTAACTAAGAAATAATTTTGGACATGGTGCTTAAAGGAGCTGAAGTACATATTTATGTTTCGATTCAGCATTGTCATAATTTCCTATGCATGATGCATTGATGGAAGATAGCTTATGATATGATCATAGTCTCCATTGAAATGCTAATATGCTACATTGGCTTCTATCTCAATTGTACTATAGCATGAGATGCAAGAGTTAGTACTAGACTTAGACTTTATATTAAGTCTAAATGAGATGTTTTGGTATGAATCATATTGAGTGCTAAGAAAAGTTTAAGGAGTCCTAATTTTATGTCATTTTATGAAAATATTTTTTTTTTTAAAATGAATCGGAATTCGTGGATGTAGAGATTAATTGTTAATCTCATATGGATATGATCCATAAGTTCTTGTTAGAATCATTTGATCAATTCAGATTGTTTTTGAAAATAAGTAAATTCTTTTTATATTATCTGAATTGATGAGTAAGTTCTACGCAACGGAAGACATCATAAAAGCTAAGGCTAGGATCAATATGATTTAATTCAAATTCTTAGCATAGACCGAAAGGTAAAGATGATAAGAAGAGGAATTATAATACTAAACAGTTGGGCAAGCAAGTTGCCCTAGTAGTTGCCAAAATGAAATTAGACTTAAAAGTATGACCAAAAGAAAAGTGTTTCTGTTTTGGTAAAGCTAAGCATTGTCCATGATTATTTTCTAGATGGAAATTTACATGTTTTACTTTTTAAAGAGAAAGTTTCCATCATTTGGTATTGTATGATTTGATACTTATGTCTAGATCTTATTAATCTAAATGATATTCAAGATTGGTGAATGATGGGCTTTTAGAACCATTATTTTGTTATATTCCCAATCTTTGAATTCTATTTAGAGGATAATATGATCTAGGGCTCCTTTATTGTAAAGGAATATAGTATTAATGACTTCTTTAAGTCAATGCATACATGAAGGAGGAATAAGACTCTTTCAAAAATAGCAAAGTACATGATAAATATTTCCATTTGCTTATTTCTTTTGGAGATATACTCTATGTATTACTATACATTTTCTAAATTTGATTTCAAAAGTTTGTTCCAATGACATTTGTAAAATGGTGGATTAGGTGAAAACCTAGTAAATGATACTTCCATTTTTGAAGATGTCCAGCACTTGTGCTAGAAAGGAAGTTTGACATATTGAAATCAAAAGGAAGAAAAATGTGTGTTTATGATGGGTATCCAAAAGGAATTGCAGAAGATTGTTTTGGTAGTCATAAAGAGATAAGGTGTTTGTAAATTACAAATACAAAGTATTTTGATCATGACTATGTGAATAATCTTAAAGCTAAACATAGAATTGTTCTAGAAAAAGAATGTCAGAATTTGTTGTGAGACAACTATAAAATACATTTAGAAAAGAGATGGTTGTATTAGATACACCACAAGGTATTATTCTATAAATATATAGCTAGTACACCGGTACAATATCGTAGTGGGAGGATTGTAAATTCATACTTTTGGGATAAACTTTTGAAGTCATTCCACAAGGATATGAATTTGATCTTCGGTCCTACGTAGAGGCAATAGATGATATGAATATAAATTATTGGATCAAGGTTATGTGAATAGAATTAGATTCTATTTAAAGTCTAGAACTTGTAGAGGCGCCTATTGGCATTGAGCCTATTGTTCTCAAATAAGTCTACAAGGAAATGAGATTGATAGATTTGAAGGTGCAAACCTTTAAAGTCAAGACTAGTGGCGAAAAGATTTATTCAGAAAAAAATGGTTCAATTATGAAAAGATTTTTTCACCAATAGTCAAGTTTGACTCTATCTAGATTCTCTTATCCATTATATTTCATTTGGATGAAATATGACAATGGATATCAAGAAAGCTTCTTTTAGTAGCAATTTTGAAGAAAACATCTATATGATATACCTAGACTTGTACATAGCAAAGAGCCAATTGTGACTAATATGTAAGTTGCTTAAATTCCATTTATGGACTAAAGCAAGCATATGAATCATAAAATATCATTTTTGATTAAGAAATCAAATTGTTTGATTTTGATCAAGTATTAAAAGACCTTAGGTGTATGTAAAGCTATATAGAATAATAATTTTCTTAATGTATGTTGATGACATTCTAATCATTTAGGATGATGTAGAGTTATTGTCATCAATAGACTTTTGGTTGTCTAGTCCAGTTTGATATAAAGTACTTGGGAAAGACTAGTCACATCCTAAGAATTAAACTTTGTTAAAATTCAGAAATTAGGATGTTGGATCTATCTCAAACTGCTTAAATAGATTAGATTCTAGCCAAGTATAGCATGTAATACTTCAAGAAAGGATTTCCTTCCTTTTAAGTTTGAAGTTCCTTTATAAAGAATTATGGTCCTTAGACATATAAAAGGAAGAACATATTAAGACGGTTCCTAATATCATGTCTATAAAGAAGTCTTTATGCTATGCTATATACTAGGCTAAATATCTATTTTGCGGTGGGCATAGTGAGCAAATATCAATTGAATCAAAGATCACTTAATTTAGTGAGAGTACAGCATATACTCAAATATCTTAAGAGAATGAGGGATTATATGCTTATCCACAAAAGTGAAGTTTTTATGGTTACTGGATGTACAAATACTAACTTGTTGTTTGATTGTGATTCATGAAGTTGGACTTTAAGATATGTGTTCATCCTAGGTGGTGAAGATACACATTAAGCGTAAGTATTATCTCATTAGAGAGATATGAATACTTAAGAAGTAGTAGTAGAAAAGATAATTTATGTAATAAATTTGGCTGTAACTTGTTTCCAAGCCTTGCCTTGGAGTGACTATGAATTACTCTAAAGGGAGATAAGTGTCGAATATAAGGTAAATTGTCTTTGAGGGCAAGTGGGAGATTGTTGGGGTTTATGCCCTAAAATTCAATTTATTGGCATGACATAAATAATTAAATTATTTAATTATATGAGACTATCTATAAAAGAACTAATGGGACATTATCTTAGTCCATGAGATGCATAGTATGTGATTTATGTGATTTAATCACAGAAGATATAAATCACAAGTTCTTTATAAACTCAGAATTTTAGTTTGTAGTCGGTGATGAAATTGGGCATTTCATCTGCGAAGACTATAACATATCAACTACGATGATTTGTCTTGATCATGGAAGTGGAGACTTCTAGTTAGTATGTTGATATGTTTTAAGAGTAAAGATATATTGTACTGGACCGTTGTGAGATTTATTATTCTCCTAACGACTGTCAAATGAATAATAAATCTCACAACTTCTATTTACATGAACTCTAAATCCTGAGAGAATAATGGACCTGATCATGAGTTGTAGGTTGCTTTGATATATCAGGAGTGAGATCTATGAGTCACGGTTAAAACCTCAATATGTTGGGCAGCCGCATTTAATGTTGATGGAACATATATTCTCAAGATGGAATTCATAGTCTTTTAATGGAGATATAAAATATTCCCTTGAGATAAATTTAATGGATTTGGTTATTCAAGAGAGTTGGGCTCAACCACTTTAGTAAGTTGTTACTAAAGTATATATTTATGAAATTGGATTTCATAAATATATGATGAATAATGTAAAGGATTAAACCAGTTACTCAAGGATTAAGATGTAGTAATATTCAAAGTGGCAGTCTACATTCATGATTTTGTATTACCACGAATATTTTAATGAAGGGGTTACATGTATAATAAAGTCTTGAGATATAATTTATAGATAAAGCCTAGAGTGCAACTATATTTATATAGTGGTATTAAATATAGTTAATGGTAATTTTGGACTTATAAAGAGTTGACAGAAAAGCCCAAGGCCCATTGGAGCTAGTGTCTTATTGGTCTATTTTGGTCTCACTCCAAGCCACATACTAGAGCCCAATTGGAAAGGCCCAAAAGGCTAGCCCAATTAGATAATCAGTTGTATATAAGGAGAGAAATATATAGAATTTCATAAGTGCTTTTTCATAAAGTTAAGATGAAGGTCTTTCATAAGAGAGTTCTCATAAGGAATGAAATACTTAGTATGTGAGTGTTGGACACTCTTTATTCTCTTCTTAGAAACTGATTGAGAGACCACACATCTTGGGCATTAAGTGGAATTGGAGTGAAGATTAAAAGTCTTCCCAAAAACTTCTGATCTTCGGTTTTGAATTTCACCACACTAAGGTATGCATTCTTGTTCTTTAATTCTGAAACTTGCATAGTACATGTTATCAATTTTGAATGAAGTAGATCCGTTAATTTTTCCGCTGCGTATGTCTTGTATGTGATACAAACATGCATTTTTCCTACAGCCTAAACATGTATAACAATAAGCAACAACTCCATTACACAAAATGAAACACCAGAGTCCACCGCTTTCCTAGTACTCACCAAAAAAACTGCAATAATTGTCCTTTGGTCAAGTCCCACCCCTCAATGCCTCCACCAATGGCAATAAACCAAGTTGTCTGCTTCGTCATTTTCCACTCAATATGGCTTTTAGATTTGAAAGTGAGAAGATGTGGAAGGAAAAGAAGCAAGGTGAGAAGACAAAGGTGGGAAAAAAAAATGAGAGAAATAGAAAGAGGCAATGAATGGAGAAGAAGAAAAAAAGAAAGAAAGGTGAAATGGTGTTAGGAGATTTTTAGTCAGAAATAAAAATAAAATTAAATAGAAAAAAAAATCTATTGTTTCCTATAATGTCGTGGAGAGAGAGAGAGAGAGAGAGAGAGAGAGATTCTCAAATCTATGTTTCATTTTTGGAGTGTTTTATTGTTTTTTTTTTAAGGGTAGACGCAAAGATGGATTATAGCTAAAGTTAAAATTAGTGGGCAAAGTGATATGTTTTTTTTAATGGAAAGTGCTTAACTCATATTATATTTTACAAATTATTGATGTGGTGGGTGGTTATTGATAAGTAAAAATATGATGTTAGTAGTAGGCTCATATGAAAACCAGTAAAAATTTGTCGAATCAATAATTGTAAAAATGTTGCAAAATAATTTGTGCCTGTAGTATTACTCTTTTTCTAAACCATGAGTGTGTAGAATGCTAGAATGCAACCACCAAAACCACAAGTCGCTAGTGTTTAATTAATATTTTTATTAGGAAGCATAGACATATAAAGAGGTATGGGTATGACACGGTGATATAACAATTTATTTTTGAAAAATTATGATGTGACATAGCACGACATGACGGTGATACATATATTAATTAATTATTAAACATATTTTTATTTATATGTTTTATATATTCTTAAGAATTTATTTTGCATATATTGTTAAACATATATTAATTTATATGTTTTATATTTTTCATATATTGTTAAACATATATTTTTCATATATTCTTAAGAATTTATTTTTCATATATTTTCAAATACTAAAATGACCATCATTTGTTTCTCAAAAAAAAAAAAAAATGACCACCATTTATTTATAATCAAATCTTATAAATTTTAACATTAAAAGAATATTAAATAAAGAATTAAAATTAAAAGTTATTAAAATAATTCGTAAAAAAATTAATATTTTTTGGTTTGACACACATGTAGAAGTGTCCAAAGCGTGTTCCTGTTCAATACGTGTCTGACATGGATAGTAAGGTAAGGTAATTTAATTTTATATAAATAAGAGTATGTGAGAGACCACGCCTCTGGCCCTTTTTTTATGGTGTTGGGCCAAACTTACGTGAATGGGTAGAGTCATGTTATTACCTCTCAAAATGGAAGTTCGACTGATTATATTTTCTCCTTTACATTAAGGGTTTTACAATGAAGTCGTTACTTACTTAATTAGTGGAATAAATAAGAAAACCAAAATTGAAAAATTCCTCATTTTATTAATTTGAAATTGAATTTACATTTTTCATAGGAAAATTACATGGCTTTGGTCCTAGATACAATCTAAAATAAAGTACATGGCTTTGTTTCCTAGTTACAATCTGGAAATTGAAAATTACAAGGATAAACATTGATTTATCAACCCTTGATCTAAACTCAAAGGCTATGTTACAAAGTGGGAAGGTGTTAGGCACCCACCTTGCCTGGTGAAACCGGTCTTCTAGATTATAGTAGCCAACATTCATATTACATCATCCAATATGTTATCAATCAATTTGCATGTTGAATTTAATGTGCGTGCATGTGATAAACCCTAATTCAATTTATTAAGTATTTCATTTGGATTGAAAAATAAATTCTAGTGAATGTGTGTGGATGGTGATATTCTAGATTCAAGGATTTGAAATACTTATGAAACAAACATGTTTTTCATATTTTTGATGTGGATTTAAGATTAAAACTAGTGTTATGCATGAACATGTGATGAACAACGAATAACATGTGAAGAACACATAAGAACATTTAAGAACATTCAAACATATTCAAGGGAATTTAAATAATTACTATCATGCTTTAATCTTATATTCCCATCATGGCAACATAAAAAACTAGTTAGGGAAATGAATTATATCTTCATGCAAGATCCATACGGTGGAAAAGGAGACTCTTGGTGGAGGAAAAGAAGAGATAGGAGAGGGAGAGTGAGTTTCACTCAATACCTTGAGTCTCAGGAAGACCAAGATATGACAAGATTATTCAACTTTACTAGAACTCAAGAAAGGAGAAGAGAGGGGTTTTTTTTTTTGTGTGTGTTGGAATGGAGGAGAGGGGGGGGGTTTATATAGTAGTAGTGGAAAAAATATGAATTGAAGGTCATTTAACGAGGGTTGACAAAGAATCATGAACCTAGACCTTATTTTAGCCATTGGGGAAATTTGGTGCATTAAATGTAAAGATTGGTGGGAGTGAGGAGCAAGTAAAATTCGGTTTTCCCGTATCTACTATAATAACAGCCTGTGGAGCCAATTTCAAAAAATTATATCTTACTCAATTTTGATTGGAATTGTCTCGTTCTTGTGCTCAAATTGAAGTCCCGGATGTCTAGTTTCTGGAAAAATTAACCTTATTCATAGATTCAAAATATTCTGAGAGATATCAACGAAATGGTGAGAAGAGGTCATTTGTTAGAAAATAATTTCAGCACAATTAATATTAATAAGTCCCAAATTAGTTTCCAACTAACATTAATAGGCTCCAATCACTCTCATTTCAGACTTAATTAGTTCCAAATTTACTCTAATTAAAAGATAATTGCACAAATTACTCATTAAATAATTAATGTTTGACTATCTAATTAATTAGGTGTGTGCAACCTTACCATAAAATGTAGTCCTAGCCAATCAAATTATAACACATCATTAATCTCAGATTGATTATAATTACTAGCCTCATCACACGCGCTTCGCGTGTGTGATGAGGCTTTTTTTTTTGTTAGTGATCCTATTTTGTAGAGTTTTTTTATTCTATATATATATATAATTTTTATTTTGAAAATCTAATTTATAAGTGGATAAAGCAATTTAAAAATTAACAGAAGAGTGGTCTTATTTTTTAAGCAATGTTTTAGGAGAAGTTAAAGTTGCATTTTTATCGGATTGTCCTTTAGTTTTGTTTCTACTTAAACATAGGGGTGTATGAGTTTTTTTGAACTAAAAAAATGAGGAATCCAAACAGAGGAAGCTCCTTAAATAATAGTATAGATAACCAATTGGAATCAATTGTTCATAATCACATATAGTCGGACTCAATTTGTGATAGTGCATCTCGGTCATTAAAATTTGATTTGATGATAACTTTCAATTTGATGATCCGATTAGGGCTTATGACCAGTTGATTTGATTGTTACAACATCAAGATCATTTTGGTGAAATGAGATTAAGGATCTAATGGCCACAATTAAGATGCCTATTTCCAAGGTGAAATTACCTTTTTACTTTCCATGTGAGGTTAAATGCGGGTTGCAAAATGGGGTGTCAACAGAGCATTCAGATCTCTTCAAATATTTGATTATTCATTCGAGCGTGTGTAGTCCCCCATCCTTCGTACACTAGGTTACGAGAATTTTTTATTTTTTATTTTTATTTTATTTTATTTTATTTTATTTTTTTAAATTCAAAGACTATAAAAAAGTTATAGGTATGAGTATGACAGTATGAGTGAAACCTCAGTTGCCTCCGATGCATGGTTAAAGCAACATGCTCGTAGATCACTAGTCATCACAAGATCAAAGCTGTTGACATAGATTTCTAATATTGGTTTGTTAATTATGATCTTCTTCGTTCACTAACAAGAAGCTCCTCTGGTAGCTCGCCTATTGAAAATTATATATGCAGCAGTGGTCTATATTTTTTATAAAATAATATTAAAGATATTATAAATTTTATTACATAACTTTTACAAATATTAATCACAAAATAATAATTTTAACATTTTTATTTATTATGTTATTGACATGCATTAATTTTAAGAAATTTGAAAATAATATTTGTAATATATTAAACTTTTTTTTCAGTCAATTTGACGTATTTGGGTACAACTACGTACCTTCTTAATCAGTCCATGAGAATCATGTGATTTTTTTTTTTTTTTTATAAATGAATTATGTGGTGTTTATTCACTACCATTATTAGTAGGAATAAAAAAGTTTACGCGGATATAAATTATATATACTATTATACAGGACATTATTGGAGTGCACAAGAACGTGCAGTGACAGAGAAATGAAAATCATTGCATTTCGTTAACCAAAAAAAAAAAAATATATATATATATATATATATATATCATTGCATTTCTTTATTGCCACCGACAGAAGAATATTATTATTTCTCAAATTTCTCATTCCGACCCTGAAAAATAATAGCCTAGCCTAATAACTTCATACAGCTGGATTGGACAACAACTTGTGGACACTGAAATGAGAGCGTTGCATTTAACACCGTAAAGAAGAATATTCCAAAGTATTCCTGTCTTCCTGTCTCCCTATGTTCATGTCTAACAAATTTCTCATACCAACACTGCAAAATATA
>JARYZH020002502.1:0-15403 GCA_030021035.2 Notholithocarpus densiflorus
TAAAGCAGTCATGAGAGAAAAAACTCCATCATCTCCATTTATGCTCACGCCAGGAGCAAAGGAAGAAGAACTCACACACAAATACTTTTAACCCCACCGGCTTACCTGTCAATATTTTGAAAAACCATACCAAACAACAGTAGATAAAACTACAACATAAGGGTAGACATCGGTGTTTCTTCCGGATAATCAGTATTAAATTAATAATTTATATTTCTTTGCATTTTTTCTCAAGAACCAGAAGTACAAATAAAAATAATGCACAGCTTCTGCCTTCAAGCTTATTTCAGTCCAGTGGTCCTTCAGTTTCAATAAAAAATTTGTAACTTCACTAAAACGGAAAATGACTTCACATATCAAAAATTATTATGCATGCCAACACAACATATGAATTAAACTATGGAATTAAATTACAACTTCGAATTAAACACAAATCTTCCAAGAAAATAATAATTAAACAACTGACCTGTGGTGAATTTATGATATGGATGAACCTCCATACTTAAAAGCCAACACAATGATATCAACACGTGAAAACTACATATATCAGAATATCAAGATGGAATATATTCAAAGTAAAAAGTTAGAAAATGTCATGGTAAAAGTGAGAGGGAAGAGTGGATAATTGGCATGAATGATATACACTTATTGGATTAAATTAGTGCTTCATATATTAGAAGAGAAGAGAGGATTTGAAAAAACTTAGCAATCTTATAAACTTCCATTATCTTGGGACTAAATAATGACTCCCAAAATAAATAAAAATTTTCCTTCGGCTACATGTCGTCCCTAGTGACTGCACATTGAGGCAACAAATTTATTGAATTATAAGATAGCCAAAAACAAAAATATTTGGGAAAACTGATGAATTTTATTATCCTCTTCCATCTGTTTCACACTAAAGTTATCCAAAAAAATACATAAGGTTGCACAATAAAGTAAAGGCTCAACATAAGGTTTTTTTTTTTTTTTTTTGATAAGTCTCAACATAAGGTTATCACCTCAAAAGGATCCACACAAATGACCATAACAATGTGCCAACTGGGATGACAATATTGATGAGTTTTATTAACCTCTTCACAAACAATTTTTTCACATTAACTAACTAGGATGCTAAAGAGATGAATGCATTAGAACAAAGCAATCCATAGGGAAATTGATGCGGGAGATGCAAGAAAATTATTATTTAGTATTATTTATGTTTGCTAGTCAATTGTATTTTTTATGTTTTAGGTCCTATTAGTTTATTGGGTTATTAGTATTTTAATTTAGAAGCAAGGGTATTTTTGTAATAAGGCAATTAGAGTTTCCTGGCCAATTAGAACTAGGGTTTAGTAATCCTTTATAAGCAACCTATTGTACTCCTTGAGGAAATAGTTGATATTTTGATGAATGAAAACAATGGCCGTTTGGTCTTTCTTTGGTCTGGTGCTGACTCCAGGTCTACCCTAGGTGCTGACTCCTAGTGGTTTCCTCGCTTGGTGCTGACTCCAAGCAAGGCCTAGGTGCTGACTCTTAGGTCATATCTTTTATTTTTCCGTTATTTCAATTTTGTTCTGGTTGTCCTGCGTCAGAAATTTTGACTGTAAAATCTTATGCCCGTTGATTTTATGTTTACAGAATTGGAAACCCAGTAGTAGTTTCCCTTAACTACATATCCTTTACAAATAATCACAATACAAAGATAAGTGCCTTTTTTTTTTTTTTTTTTTTGCATGAAGTAGTATTTTTACAATAAAACTTTATTACCTACCAAGAAAAAAAAAAGAAAAAGAAATGAAAGACATTGATTATTTTGTTCTGAAAAATCAACAAGAAAATATTGGTTTCAATATCTCAAGCCCACTAACCATTATGTTTGTAGAAATCAAACGTGCACTGCACCATGTATGCCTAAAGTCAAATTTCTTATCACGCCAAGCCCCCTAACCATTATGTTTGTAGAAATCATATGTGCACCATGTATGTCTAAAATCAAATTTCTTATTGCACCAGGAAAAAATAAAAGGGAAAAAATAAAAAACAGACATATAAATCCCTTCTTCAGTTTTGACATACTTGAAACCTACCAACAGTTTGCGTTAAGCAATGTAGGGTGTGCAGCGTGTGCCTAAATAATTATAAAATAAAATAAAATAAAATAAAATAAAAAGATCTAACAACAAAACACTTCATCTGGGAAACACACAATGTTCCACTTTAAACCAATCAAGAACAGAATATTGAAAATGTCTAAAAATAAGGGAATCAAATCTATTATAACAGACAGAAATATCTATTTTTTAGTAAAATAAATTATCCTAGAGGAACAATGACATGGAACAAGTATCAAGTAAAGAAACTCTAATCAGGGCAATGTTTTAGCGAGATGGTAACTGGAACCAAATTATCCAAAGCCTTACCTTGAACTGCCAAAGACAGCACACATTTTGCGATGCACACACCTCCAACACCAAGTGAATTTGATGAAACTACATCATTACTTCCATGACAATGTTTTACAAGTTTTTGACACAAGTCCTAGCCTCAGCAGCTTTATTCTGTGCATCTTCAGTAGCCCAAAATTGTTGAACATGAGATTTCTGTGTACAAGAAGACATACCAGAATCAACTCAACACCTCAAAGAAATTAACTGAGCGTGGGGGCGAGCAGATGTAGATTGGGCAAGGTTACAATGACAACTTTGACTTCTAAAAGTTCTACAACATGATGATGTCTCCAGCCAGGCTTATTAGAGATGATTATACAAACAAAGAAGCAACGCACCATAATACAAGAGTCCAATGATATACAAAATGCTAAGCATACTACCAAAGCATAATAAAATATAAAGGAAACAGATACACTTTTTTTTTGCTGAATAACATATATCTCCCTACATTTTACTGTTTTAATGAAATAATATATTTACCTCACAAAAAAGTAAATGTTCACGTGTCAAGTTCTAACTCAAATAGAATATAAAAATCACCATAAAAAAATAATTGGGAAGAGAAGTCAAAACAAAGTCCAAAGTCAACTATTATAATTTTTGTTTTTTTTTCCTGTTAGTTAAAAAGTGCAGATGGAAAACCTCAATCAAATCTATTATTTTTAAATTTTCTAATAGAGAGGTGCACAAATGATTTTTAGTTGATTTTGATGAAAACCAACAAGTAAAAAGACTAACAATAGGTGTCTACCTTATAATCCAGTAAGCTATTGAAGTCACCGGCATGGAAGCTTCAAGTTAGGAAACAATAACAAACAACATTAAAATAATTTGTCATCAATTACTTCTCAAGTTAGAAAATAGCATCAAAATAATTCATGACGTTAACAAACTATGATAAAGATTAAAATTCCAGGTTCATTGAAAGACAGTGACAGAGGCCATAGTCATATACTCAACATTTTTTCTCATAAGGGTGAACATGATACTGACCTTTAAAATTTGTACAAATAATAAGCCAACTTATTACAGAATGGACAAGTCAAAACATTACAGTGAATTCAATGCAATGGTAACAAGTAGAAGAGGATTTATACATATAAATAATATAAAAAAATAAAAAATAAAAAATAAATCTAAAGGGATTGAATGAAACAAAAATTTGAAGGTCTACGAACACTATACAGCAAAATATGTTGCACACTTGCACTACATTAAAATACAAGTTTAAAACAATATAAAAGCAATATCACAGCAAAATAAATGAACAAGAAATATGGTATAGTTAATTCCAAAGTAAAAAGTTAGGAAAAAGGACATTTGAGAGAAAATACCAGTTTTAAATTATTTTAAGCTAGCTTAGAATAGGAACCAAAAGGCTTTCTTGATATTTGGCACAGGCTGAATCCTGGACCACTCTTTGCTGAAGTACATGACCACTATTTTGTAAATGAAGGATAACCAAAATCTGAGGAGTATATGAACAACAAATTTAGTAAATAGCAAACTAAATTGAAAGTAAGAAAAAGAACCGACAAGAAAGGATTCATAATAGGTTTGTGAAATAAAGAAATCAAATGAGAAGCAGATGAGAATGAAAGAACTCACAAAGTTCAATGAAACAATTGCATTGTAACCAAGAGCTACCTGTGGCTTACAACATTGATACAATGATATCAAAACATGAAAATTACATATATCAGAATATCAAGATGGAATTTATTATAAGTAAAAAGTTAGAAAATGTCATGAGAGGGAAGAGTAGACAATTTGCATGAATGATATATACTTATTGGATTAAATTAGTGCTTAATATATTAGAAGAGAAGAGGGGATTTGAGAAAACTTAGCAATCTGATAAACTTTCATTATCTAGGGACTAGATAAAAACTACATAAATTAATTAAAATTTGCCTTCAGCTGAACATAACAGACATGTTGTCCCAAGTGACTGCACATTGAGACGACAAATTTATTGACCTATAAGATAGCTAAAAACAAAAAATATTTAGGGAAACTGAAGACACAAAGGAAGAAATTTGGAGAAATTATGAACATAATCCTATGTTGTTGGAAAGGAGAGTATAGGAGAAGAAAGGAGGATGAGGTTGGGGATAACTTACTGGTCATCCATCTTAATAATGTACATGATCTTCAAACAGCTTCGTGTTCAATACATTCATCAAAATAGATATTTGGAATGTGAGAAATCCCAGACCACTCGGCACTGCTCCCCTTTGCACATCTTTCCTTTAATTTGGGGCAATTACAAATATTCAGCTCTTCGGTTGGCTTGAAATTGGGTTAAAAGCTCCATGAAATTCTTCTCTCCAGCAGTACAAATTTTTTTTCTCCCAGTCCATGTATTGTTAGTTTTGTACTTTTTTTTTCTTTTGCTAGACGCTTTTGTTAGCTTTTTAACATCCTAGGCTGCTAGCCTTTATTTTAAGTTTTGAACATCCTAGCATTTTAGTTCTTTGAACTTTTAGTAAGTTCGTTATATTGCATGTCAGCAACTAGAAGCATCAAAGAGAAGGACATTTCACACTTTTCAAAAAAAAGGAAAAGCTAAGCTATTAATGACTTCCTTATCAAAAGGTGTCGAACTACAATTCATCAATCTCACAGTACTCAATCTATACGTTGTCCTGGTTGGAAATGAACGCATATAAGGAGTTGAGATTGCACATCTTTGCATAGAATAAATATTTTGTTCATGTAGATATGCACGTTCGCAACAAAACACAGTCTATATAATACACACACACATATATATACTGAATTTCAACAAGTAAAACACCAGTTTGAATTAAATTATATATAAAAACCCCAAAAGGTAAAGAGAGAACATAATAAAGTACCTTGGCATCAGTTCTAATCAAGTTGGTTATTTTCCCAGATGCAAACTCCTCGCCATCTTTCTGTGTTAGTCTTCAAAATCTAAGCAACGTGTCCCCCCCCCCCCCCCCCCTCTTTCAAAAGGTAGAAACCATATATAGATATATTAAGAACCATCAACAGCTTCAGTGCTTGCTGAAATTCTATTTAAACTGACTTCATGAACCAGTAAAACAGACCTTTCAATCCAAACAAGAAAACAAAAAAACAACAAGACCTTCACCCACCCAATTTCTCATTCTTTTACAACTCAACTCCATTTTCCCACAATAAATTCACTCTTATAAATATAGCAATTATGGCCCAGCACAAATAAAAAAAAATCTATTGCCAAGAATTGATCCATGAACTATTATAGTATCAACTCAATAAATACAAGGTAAGGCTATTTGACACCAATAAGTGAAGATTTCAAGATACGCTGAGACCAAGAATGAGCATGTGGACTTCAGGCTGTAATAGTGATGAATCCAATATTTAAATTTCCAAATTTTCCAGAAATTTTCAATTTTGAAAAATGAATAGGTAATAATTTGAAGCAAGAAAATAGGCTAGTAATCAGAAATTTGAAAAGAAGCAAAGCAAGACAATTGCGAACAATCAAAAACAAATTTTATTACTATACTTTTAGCAACTTTTTAAGTGTTTGTGACAATTTGCAGCGACAAAAATTTAAGTAGAACCACGCCAATTGGCAGCAATCACAAAAATTTAAATGAAACACTAACTAAAGGGATTGAATGAAAAAAAAATTTGAAGGTCTAAATGCACTATACAGCAAAATATGTTGCACACTTGCACACTTGCACTACATTAAAATAGAAGTTTGAACAATATAAAAGCAATATCACAGCAAAATATGGTATAGTTTATTCCAAAGTAAAAAGTTAGGAAAAAGGACATTTGAGAGAAAATACCAGTTTTAGATTATTTTAAGCTAGCTTAGAATAGGAACCAAAAGGCTTTCTTGATATTTGGCACAGGCTGAATCCTGGACCACTCTTTGCTGAAGTACATGACCACTATTTTTGAAATGAAAGGTAACCAAAATCTGAGAAGTATGTGAACAACAAATTTAGTAGATAGCAAACTAAATTGAAAGTAAGAAAAAGAACCGACAAGAAAGGATTCATAATAGGTTTGTGAAATAAAGAAATCAAATGAGAAGCAAATGAGGATGAAAGAACTCACAGAGTTCAATGAAACAATTGCATTGTAACCAAGTGCTACTTGTGGCTTACAACATTGATACAATGATATCAACCCATGAAAACTACATATATCAGAATATGAAGATGGAATTTATTTTAAGTAAAAAATTAGAAAATCAAATGTCGTGAGAGGGAAGAGTAGACAGTTCGCATGAGCATTGAACTGAATTGGGTTTAGTAAATAACCAATTATGAACTAAATTGTGAACGCATAATTCAAATGACGAGAAATAAAACCCAAAGTGTGTTGGCATCACCTGTCATCAAGTAAATTATTTTCCCAGTCATATACTTCTAGCAAGCTTCATGAGTTAAGAAATAGAAATCACAGCAATCTGGCCACCTTCAACATAACTACAAAATCAATTACCTATATTTTCAAATTTATACTTGACTTAAGATACATTAAAAATCCATTAAAATCAGAAGCACAATCATACTATTACTACTATGATAGATGGACAGCAAGACTTGGCTCAAAAGTTATGATAGTTTGACAAAATACTAACCTCATAAGTTGCAAGCTGTTGAGTTTGCAAAGGTGAGCTGAAGGACCACAGGCTAAGCTGAGGCATTTGGGAATAAATACAGCAACAAGAGAGAAACACAATATATGATACAGATTTGGGAATGTAGAGAAATAATATGGTTTCAATACCCTATGAAAAATTTCGTCTTCTGGCTTTGTATAGCTTATTTCCTCATCATAGTCATTAGGTGATACTTGCAATTTACCCTAATATTAATTGAAGTTTCATGAAGGCAAGATGACTAGAAACATGGGAAACCACAAAAACTGAATATGATCAACTCAATAACAGATTAGCAGTAGAAAAGGGGTGCTGAATGACGTGCTGGACATACTCTAGGAATTTATCAAACATTTTGAGGGCCTCATTGCAAAGATTACTGATTTTGACTCATTCTTCCAAGCATAGATTGAAAAGAGAAACTTACAAAGAGAGGGATCATAAAATATTAAAACACTGACCCCTGTAAAGTCTGGAAGTTAAGCTAACGTGTGAGTTAGTAAAGAAGGAAACACCTTCATAACCAAACCAAATATAAAATTTCCCAGTAATAAAGAAAAGGAAAAAATAATTTTAAACTAAACAAGCCCTCTTATGAATGAAAGTGTATGCAGCCAACTACAGCAACAATAGTAGAGACCAATTTGAACACTAAAAATAAGTAAATAAATTAAAAAGTAAAAAAGTCAATTAGAAGAACAAAGTAATTAACCCAACAAAGCAAGTTATTGACAATTGTTTTTGTTGAAAGTAAGTAATTTAACCTACCGAGAGAAATAATTTTTTGTCGACAAAGTAATTACACAAATTATTAAATTTCAGAAAAACAATAAAATAAACGAGTAGAATAAAAGTCATGCAAAGTCATGAGTAGGGCTGTTCACGGGTCGGTCCGGGTCGGGTTTGTGCCCAACTTGGAACCGACCCGACAGAATCGGGTTTTGGAAAATCTCACCTGCTGCTGACCGCCGGAGTAAACGGGTCGGGCGGATCAGACTTCAAAAGGTGGCGGGCGGATCGGTCGGCGTCTGGGTTCTGAGAAAACGGGAAGAAAACGGCGAGAAAACTCGAGAAAACGGTGAGAAAACTCGAGATCCGGCGAAAATCTCATCGGAATCTATGAGATTGGCCAAATCCGGCGGTAATCTCATCGGATTTGATGAGATTTCGCCAGATCCGGTCAAAATCTCACCAAATCTACGTGAAATATCGCCTGAATCTGGGTTTTTTGGCCGAGATCTAGGTTTTTTTCGCCGGATTCTGGAATTGTACTCGCCGGGATCTGGGTTTCTCGCCGGAATCTGGATTTTTAGCCGGAATCTGGGTTTTTCTCCAGCCGGTTCGGGTTTTTCGGGTTTTGGGGGGATAGAAACTGAAACCGACCCGCCGGAGTCGGTTTCTAGGGGAGAAGACCCGCTGCCGACCGCCGGAATAGTCGGGTCGGCCAGTTTCGGATCGGTTCCGGTCAAGTCCTCCGGGTGGGTCAGGTCTCAAATGGGTTTGGACAGGCCTAGTCATGAGAGATAAAGACTTCGGAATACCATGGTGTCATTCCCATAGTTGCTCTTGTTGATGCTTGGAGAGTTGTGGCTACGGCTCATGAACCATTGTCCCCTATTCTGGCAACACATGGTTTCAACAATTAAAACCCATATGTTAGACAAAAGAAACATAGAGTAGGGAAAAAAAGGTATACATTGTCAGATCAGTCAAACTCAAACAGAAAGACAATTTGAAAATAAAACAAATGGACCACATTACAATAAACTTTGATAGGAAATTTTACCAACGCAATGAAGTAGTGAAGGATTGAAATGTACAACCAACAAACCCAGACTTTGTATTTCAAATTTCATAAGCTCATTTTTCTTTTGGTCTGACTTCCAAAGTATCCCAGTTCCCTGTACACGTGAAAGACATATATATATATATATATATCTCAGTGTGTGTCTACCTTATAATATAGCAAGCTGTTGAAGTCACCGGCACGGAATCTTCAAGTTAATTTGTTCTTAATTTCAGAGCAATTGGAATGACAGGGGACTTTGTGAAACTAGGAGACTCATTACAATATACTTGCAATTGACCCTAATATTAAATTAATGTTTTCTTAAAGGTAAGATGCCAATGAGCTCTAGCTCAATTGGCACTTCCTCCCCTTGAAAGTGCCAGGTGGAGGGTGAAGTCATGTGCACAAGAAACAGAGGGTGCGTGTGTAACATAACAATCGAAAAATGAAATAAAATAAAGTTTATTTAAGGCAGGATAACAGTGGAGTGGGGGCTCTAGTTTTTAAGTAAACTAGCTTGTAAAACCCAAACCTACAACTGGATATTAACCCAAAACAAAACAACCAATCGCACCATGACCAATTGGAAAGAATCTGTCTAAAAATTCTAAAACTTAAGAACAAAAATCACAATAACAGCAAATAAAATTACTTAAAGAACCATTCAAGACAAAAACATTTGGCTTACTCATCCCTCTTTTGAATAATTAAGACGTTAGGGGATTGGACAAAGTCTGCAAATTAGGTTTACATATATATATTGTGCAGCATCTTTTAATGGTAGAGGAAAATTATATATATATATATATATATATATATATATATATTGATAAGTAAGAAAAAAAGAGGAAAATTATAATTTTTTTTTTTTTTTTTTTTGATAAGTAAGAAAAAAAGAGGAAAATTATAATATTAAACTTAGATTTGGATTACATGACAATAGTTAGCAACATCCTAGTTAGAAATAACCAATAAGTCAAATAACCACCAGACATCATTGAAACCATAACAATTCTAAACCAATCTACGAATCAATTAAATAGCTATAAAAATTTAATTAAGGAAAAAACCATATATAAAACACAGCCACAACAGAATTATAACTGAAAGCAACAATTTAAGAATAACAACACAGATAATAACTGTACAAATTATTCAAAACCTATCAACAACATATAAATAATCAAAGAGCACTAACAAAGCATTAAGCAACTTCTCAAATTCCATAGTGGAGGAATTTATGAGCACCAAATAGTGGAAGAATGACTCATCTCAAATAAATCAAGAACCTGCAACAATGGTTTCTTGATAAGTAAGAATCCGCAACAATGGTTGAAGCAGGGGAGACCCAGATCAGCTAAGATCACAGTTGGCTTAAAAAAAGTTATTAAAGTCACCCAATTAGGTAGTGCATGCTTCATTTTCCTGCAATTTCTTACTAAAGCCAAAACAAATTTTAGAGACAATTATTTTTCCTAATAATTTTGTGCAAGATTATAATTAGACAAAGAGTGAGGCCATGATATTTTAATGAGACGACTTGTAACCATTCCCAGAATCAATCCTTTTACAGCCTTCATTGTTGCAATAAATTCCATAAAGCTTCAAGAACCTAGTAGTATGGATTCTTGAATCGACATTTTCCACTATTTGTTGTATGTATAAACATGACCATACCTTCTCTTTTTAATCTTTCTTATAAGCATTTCATCAAACACATTGAAACATAGACCCGACAAAGATTGAGAACATCATCCAACAAACCACTTTGCTTGGCAGCAATCTATAGTACAAGAGATATCAGCACAAACCACTTAATACTACAATTTATTAAGCATATTTTTTAACCAATAGAAAAGGGGTGCTGCATGACGTGCTTGACATACTCTAGCATTTTGTCAAACATTTTGAGGGTCTCATTGCAAAGGTTACTGATTTTGACTCATTCTTCCAAGCATAGATTGAAAAGGAAAAATTACAAAGACAGGGATCATAATATATTAAAACACTGACCTCTGTAAAGACTGGAAGTTAAGTTAACTTGTGAGTTAGTAAAGAAGGAAAAACCTTCATAACCAAACCAAATATAAAATATCCAAGTAATAAAAGAAAAGAAAAAATAATTTTAAACAAAACAAGCCCTCTTATGAATGAAAGTATATGCAGCCAACTACAGCAACAATAGTAGAGACCAATTTGCACACAAAAAATAAGTAAAAATATTTATTTAAAAAATCAATTATAAGAACAAAGAAAGTCATTGACAATTGTTTTTGTTGAAAGTAAGTAATTTAGCCTACTGAGAGAAATAAGTTTTTGTTGACAAAGTAATTACACAAATTATTAAATTTAAGAAAAACAATAAATAAATGAGTAGAATAAAAGTCATGCAAACTCATGAGAGATAGGGAATTCAGAATACCTTGGTGTCATTGCCATTGTTGCTATTGTTGATGCTTGGAGAGTTTGTGACTATGGCTCATGAACCATTGTCCCCCATTCAGGCAATGCATGGTTTGAACAATAGATACCCATAAGTAGACCAAAGAAACATAGAGTAGGAAAAAAAAGTATACAATGTCAGATTAAGTGTTTGTGATAATTTGCAGAGACAAAAATTTAAGTGGAACCAACCCAAATGGCAGCAATCACAAAAATTTTAATTAAATTTTGCTTTTAGTGACTTTTTACAAGTGATTGCAGATAAGTTAAAATATTGAAGAAGAAGAGTAGAAATTTTCAAGTGTTGCCACGGTGCAGGGTGAGATTAATTTCAACTACTTACTTCAAAAGCCATTAAACCAAGTTGCAGAATTTATATATTTCATCAATGGCATCCAATTAAGTAATCATACCATGAATACTCTCACCCATTATGAATATAAGAGAATAGAAGAGGATACAGGGCAGTATGAGTAGACTTACTGAGCATTGAACAGAATTGGGTTTAGTAAATAACCAATTATGAAGTAAATTGTGAATGCATAATTCAAATGACTAGAGAAAGAAAACCTGAAGTACGTTGGCATCACTTGTCATCAAGTAAATTATTTTCCCAGTCGTAAACCTTCATGAGTTAAGAAATAGAAATCACAGCAATCTGGCCACCTTCAACAGACCTACAAAATCAATTACCTATCTTTTCAAATTTATACTAGACTTAAGATACCATTACCACTACGATAGGCAGACAGCAAGACTTGGCTCACAAGTTATGATAGGTTGAAAAAATTCTGAACTCATGAGTTGCAAGCTGTTGGGTTTGCAAAGGTAAGCTGAAGGACCACAGGCTAAGCTTAAGCATTTGGGAATAAATACAGCAAAAAGAGAGAAACACAATATATGATACAGATTTGGGAATGTAGAGACACAATATGGTTCAGTACCCTATGAAAAATTTCATCTTCTGGCTTTGTATAGCTTATTCCCTCATCAGAGTCATTAGGAGATACTTGCAATTTACCCTAATATTAATCAACCTTACTTAAAGTCATAAGAGATTGAGACTTTGGAATACCTTGGTGTCATTGCCAGTGGCGCTATTGTTGATGATTGAAGAGGATGTGGCTGTGGCTCATGAACCATTGTCCCCTATTCTGGCAAAGCATGGTTTGAGCAATAGATACCCGTATGTAGACCACAGAAACATAGAGTAGGAAAAAAAAAGTATAAAGTGTCAGATCAGTCACAAACTCAAACAGAAAGAAGATTTGAAAATCAAACAAATGGACCACAATACAAAGAACATTGGTAGGAAATTTTACCAACGGAACGAAGTAGTGAAGGATTGCAATGTAAAACCAACAATCCCAAATTTAGTATTTCAAATTTAATTAGCTCATGTCTGGTATCCAAATAATTCATGATGTTAACAAACCACAACAGAGTTTGAAATTCCAGGTTCACTTAGGGACGGTGTCAGAGGCCATAGTCATATATTCAACATTTTCCCTTATAAGGGTGAACGTGATACTGACCTTCAAAATTTGTACAAATAAAAAGCCTACTTATTAGATAACAGACAAGTCAAAACATTACAGTGAAGTCAATGCAATGGTAATAAGTAGAAGTGAATTTTATACATAAAACTAATAAAAATACAAACTAAAGGAATTGAATGAATCAAAAATTTGAATGCATTAGAACAAAGCAATCCATAGGGAAATTTTAATTGTAAAATCGCATGTCCATTGATATTATGTTTACAGAACTGGAAACCCAGAAGTAGTTTCCCTTAACTACATATCCTTTACAAATAATCACAATACAAATATAAGTGCCTTTTTTTTTTCGTGCATGAAGTATTATTTTTACAATAAAATATTTATTACCTATCCAAAAAAAATAAGATATGAAAGACATTGATTATTTTGTTCTGAAAAATCAACAAGCAAACCTTGGTTTCAAAATCTCAAGCCCACTAACCATTATGTTTGTAGAAATCAAACGTGCACCATGTATGTCTAAAATCAAATTTCTTATCACACCAAGCCCACTAACCATTATGTTTGTAGAAATCAAATGTGCACCATCTATGTCCAAAATCAAATTTCTTATCACACCAGGAAAAAAGAAAAGGGAAAAAATATAAATAAATCCCTTCTTCAGTTTTGACATACGTGAAACCTACCAACAGCTTGCACTAAGCAATGTAGGATGTGCAGCGTGTGCCTTAGTAATTATAAAAAAAAAAAAGATCGAACAACAAAACTCTTCACCTGGGAAACACACAATGTTCCACTATAAACCAGTCAAGAACAGAATATTGAAAATGTCTAAAAATAAGGGAATCAAATCTAATATAACAGACAGAAATAGCTATTTTTAGTAAAATAAATTATCTGAGAGGAACAACGACATGGAACAAGTATCAAGTCAAGAAACTCTAATCAGGGCAACGTTTTAGCGAGATCATCAATAAATGATAACTGGAACCATATTATCCAAAGATTTACCTCGAACTGCCTAAGACTGCATACATTTTGCGACGCACCTCAAACACCAAGTGAATTTGAGGAAACTACATCATTACTTCCATGCCAACGCTTTACAAGTTTTTGACTCAAGTCCCTAGCCTCAGCAGAAATGAAGAGATCTAGAAAAAAGTAAGGGAACTGAACACACTGCATTCAAGAGAACGTCATAAGTTACCTTCCGAGCTTTGTCATCTTTTTCAAGGCTATTTTTCTTCTTAAGCTTCTCCTCAGACTTCTGGATTAACATTAGAAAAGCAAAATGAAACCAATCAAATATAACATACAACCAATGGGAAAAAAAAAAAAAAAAAAAAAACTACAAACTAGTTTACCCACCGGTTTGATGACAAGGCTGTCATCTTTCTTTTTCTTAACAAGTTGCATTGACTCAAAATCCTTACCAAACCTTTCTCTGCACGGTCTTTCTCAAAACGCACCTTCAACAGACCTACAAATCCCAAAAGGTAAAGAGAAAACATATTAAAGTACCTTGGCATCACTTCTAATCAAGTTGGTTATTTTCCCAGATGCAAAACCCTCACCATCTTTCTGAGTTAGTCTTCAAAAACTAAGCAACATGTCCACCTTCAAAAGGTAGAAACCATATATAGATATATTAAGACCCATCAACAGCTTCAGTGCTTGCTGAAATTTTATTTAAACTGACTTCATGAACCAGTAAAACTGACCTCTCAATCCAAACAAGAAAACAAAAAACAGCAAGACCTTCACTCACCCAATTTCTCATTCTTATACAACTCAACTCCATTTTCCCACAATAAATTCACTCTTATAAATATAGCAATTATGACCCAGCCCAAATCAACAAAATCTATTGCCAAGAACTGATCCATGAACTATTACAGTATTAACTCAATAAATACAAGGTGAGGCTATTTGACACCAACAAGTGAAGATTTCAAGAAACGCTAAGACTAAGAACGAGCATGTGGACTTCAGGCGTAATAGTGATGAATCCAATATTTAAAATTTCCAAATTTTCCAGGAATTTTCAATTTTGAAAAATTAATAGCTAATAATTTGATGCAAGAAAATAGGCTAGTAATCAGAAATTGGAAAAGAAGCAAGACAATTGCAAACAATCAAAAACAAATTTAATTACTATACTTTTAGAAACTTTTCAAGTGTTTGTGACAATTTGTAGCGACAAAAATTTAAGTAGAACCAAGCCAATTGGCAGCAATCACAAAAAAATTTAATTATATTATGCTTTTAGTGACTTTTTACAAGTGATTGCAGATAAGTTCAAAAAGAAGAGTAGATATTTTCAAGTGTTACCACGGTGCTTGGTGAGATTAACTTCTACTACTCATTTCAAAAGCCATTAAACCAAGTTGCAGAATTTATATATTTCATCAATGGCATCTAATTAAGTAATCATACCATGAATACTCTCACCCATTGCGAATATAATAGAATAGAAGAGGATATAGGGCAATATGAGTAGACTTACTGAGCATTGAACTGAATTGGGTTTAGTAAATAACCAATTATGAAGTAAATTGTGAACGCATGATTCAAATGGAAAGAGAAAGAAAACCCGAAG
>JARYZH020002503.1:0-15399 GCA_030021035.2 Notholithocarpus densiflorus
TAGAATCTCGTACATACAAGAGATGTATGTAAACCGTACGATTTTCAGGTTTCTTTTGCATCAATATTTCATGAGAATTTGTACGAAACACGAGCTTACGAGTGTTGTTGGGGATTCTGTAGAATTTATGAATTTTACAATTTGTTGAATAAAATTTGTTCCAATTGAATTGAAAACGATTGTGAATGTTTAAAACAATTTATGGATAGTTATAACTCCTTGCCCATGATATATAAATGATTCTAACTCACACTTTGAATGTCTTCTTCTTTGAAAACTTTCTTAGAAACACTAAAAATCCTCTGGGACTCCACCAAAATTTATATTTTTAGAACCTAATAAACTTGGTCGTATTATGGGGATAAATTTCTGGTAACCTTTTAGTAAATGTTGTGTGGGTGCATACATTGTCTAAGGAAAGTATTTCAAAACGAGCTCCAAATTATCTGGTGTTTTGTTTGATTATTGAATCACTATATTTTTTAATTATATTTTTAATACCAAAAATGAGATTTTTAGTCCCAATTTTTGATAATGTGAAAAGTGTTATTTCCTCTTTAGCGCTGAGAGGGTGACAAAAAATTGGCAAACAATTGAAAAAACTAAAGTTTGTATAATCTCGCACGTACGATAGTTGTATATATGACATACGAGAGTGTCAAGTTTCTATTCATCAATATTAATTTTTGGTTGTATGAATCTCAAATGTACGAGGTTTGTACGAGATTATGCTAAATTTACGAATTAGACAATTTTCGGGCCAAAAGTCGTACAACTTGAAATGAAAATTAATGTGAATAATTGGAAACAATTTCTGGATGGTTTTAAGACTTTACTCATGATATATAAATGATTGTAACTCTCACTTTAAATATATTCTTCATTCAAAACTTTCAGAAGAAAACTAAAAATTCTCTAGGACTTCTTCAAAATTTCTGTATTTAGAACGTAATAAACTTGGTTTTATCCTAGGGATATATTTGTAGTAACATTTTAGCAACTCTCTGTGGGTACATATATTGTCTAAGGATAACGTGTCTTTATGGCTCCAAATTGTCAAATGTTTTGTACGAACATTATCGCAATATCTTTTATTATACTTTTTGGTAGTGAAAATTTGACGTGTAGTCCCTTTTTTTGTTTAATTTGAGAAGTGTTACTTTCTCACAGTAACAGCGGTGATTCCATCAGTGACTCAAATAGTAACAATACGGCATCGTTTTTTATTTTTTATTTTAACTTTTTTAACTTTTTTTTCCCAAAAAACACATGTGGCAATACTATAACCCATACAGTATCATTTTTGTTTTTTAATATTTTTTTAATTTTATTTTTATTCAAAAAATATAAATGGCAAGTCACTAGAGTTACTAGACAAGACACACGTTAACTTCATTTTTAATTCAATTTCTTTTTGCTAAGAACGTTATGATATTTACAACAACAAAAAATAATTATACATATATATTTATATATATATATATATATCCTGACGCATGTTAACTTCTTTTTTAATTCAATATTTTTTTATAAGAATGTTATGATATTTATGACAAAATTAATTAATTAATTATATATATATAAATGCTCGGGTCGATTCGGTCTTCGGCGGTGTGCGTAACTCCATGCTGATGGCCGCACCGGTCCGACGTTGTTAATGAAGAGCTACCACCTACCACCGTGCGGGAAATCCGGCCGCGAACCCGACCAGTGCCGAAAAACCCACCCCTAAAGAATTAAAGTTCAACTAGAAATATTGGACAATTTTTTATTAAAAGAAAAATTCCATCACCAAAATTTCAAACATTCTTTAGAACCAAAATAGCATCACCAAACTATTTTGGAAGGCCGTAACATATAAACTTTAAAATTTGGGCTAAACTTGTTAGGTGTGATTGGTAACAATTCAAGCAACCAAAAATGCAAATATTTTCCACAAGAAACCAAAAGAGCCATAGTTTATATTTTTAAAATGAATTACAAGAAACAAAATATACTATCCACTAGCAAAATACCCATCTGTACAGTCAATCCAAATTTAGAAAAGGAACAGAAGCCTAAAAAAAATTAGGAAAAAAAATAAGAGCAATTTCATAATGATTTTTTAGATGTCAATTTTCTATCCATTAAAACTATTGCACACCGTGGGATCTCAATCCCCTCAGAAAAACAAAAACTGGATACAAACGTCCTAGTTCGCTTTGAATAGCTCCCTGACTGTGTGTTTCAGTTAGATTTTGCTGGTCACGTGAATCATCTCTGGCATCCATGCCCTTCATACTTTTTCAGCATTCCCGGATTCAGATCTATTCGGCTGTAGAAGATTTGATGAATTGATGTACCTGCCTCCATTCTTTGATTGATTGAAATGTATTGTCTCATTAATTGAAACGAATGAATGAAACACGATTTAAGGCACTATAACTATAAAAAAAAAGTTTGACTGACGTGCGTGATGGATAGCTATTTGGGCTCTGGGCCAATTTTGAATGTCGACTGCCAGATCTTTTGCGCGGAGAAAATGGTTTTCTCACTGATTACAGATAAAATAACTGCTCACATGCTCATCAATGAAAAAGCTTCTCACATAAATAATAAATGTAATACTTGGATTTTATCAGATACCCAAAAAGCCCAAACGTACATTTTGGCTCTTATCAGAGTCATGTGACCCAAGGCCTATCCTAGTCCTATAGAGGCAGAATCATATACTAACATATAGATAGTGACATGACCCTTTGATGGGAGCCAGTGAATTTCCCAGTCTCAGGTTATAGTAGCTTTTCATTTCTTTTCTTTTTACCATTAAATAGTACATCCCCACGAAAATAAAAAGAAAAAAATATTTCTCTAACAAAACATTATTATTAATTTTTTTTCCCTACTACAACATGTGGCAAATACCAATCCGCTTATTTTAGTAAAAAAATAAATAAATAATTTGAGAAATAAAATCCAAGGATTAGGACTTTAAGGAGACTGTAGTGGCCCAATCTTTTCTAAAAATAAAAAATTCCTAGATCTGGAACAACCATCCTTGAAAAAACAGTGTTGGGAATAACCCATATAGATACCTCTCTCTCTCTCTCTCTCTCTCTCTCTCTCTCTGCTATATTGCTATATAGCATGATTAGGCCTTTTTGTTCCAAAGCCGATTTTCCTAGGCTACTCTTTATGCAATACTTTTGGGTCCAAAACCCAACATGACCCTTCTCTAACTTCCTAACCCTATCCATGTGACTTAACAAGTGAACAAGTCCCCACGCGCCTGATATTCCAACACTCAACGGGATCCACAGAGAAAACGACAGGCGCGTGTGGTGAAAAGCGTGGAGGTGGGTTTGGGCTGACTGGTGTTGGGAAGCAACAAAAAAAAAGTACGTGGGTTTTATTGAGGGGGAAGCCTGGGAGGGTGTGTAGAAGGTGGAGTTGGGTCTCCCTTTGCAAGGCTAGAGGCAAAACCTCAGCATGTGCATCACCTAGAGAGAGCTGGTGAGAACTACATCCGCGCTGTAATACAATACCATTCACTATGTTACCATTATTCATTCTCACCACCACCACATGTGCTACATGCCCTTTCTTGTTCACACTTTTTTTTTTTTTTGATAAATTCTAAAGCCATATTTTTTTGTTTTGTAGTGGATTAAAAAAAATGGTATAATTGAAATGAATTCAAAATTTCCAATAAATTTGTGTAGAGATGTCTGTAGTATTTTAAAAAAGAAAAATTAAAGCCTGTTTGGTAGATTATCTAAACAACATATTTTTTAGTTTTTAAATAAAATTACACACTTTTTCACGCACACGTATTTCAAAAAATTACAACTTACTCTATCAAACAGGCCCTAAAAGTCCGTTTGTTAACGTTATTTGTATTTTTTGAAAATATGTATGAATTAACACGTATGTGGAAATATATATATAATTTTGTTTAAATACTAAAAACTATTGCTCAAAATTATGTACCAAATAGCCCCTAAATGACAGATTATTATTAATAAAATAATAATAATTTTACTAATGAGGGTCTATACACTTTCCATGAAGTTCCGGTTAATGCCATCATCTTTCGGATATTTTTTTTTTGAGAAACTATCATTTTTCGGATTAGAGTCTACTTCCTTCAACAAAAGTTAATTATTAATGAGCTTGTACTTGCATTAGTTAATTTTGTCAAAATACAATTAATGAACTTCCACTTTCTTCTATTCTAAACAAGCTGATTTTCCCTCTCATTTCTTTTCTCTTCCCTTCCCCAGCTACAACGAACCGAAGTTGTGTTAGCCTTGGCCTTCTAGTTCAGTCATGTCACATTGCTTCTTTTCATGTACATAAGTGTCAGATGTGTAGGACACTACTACTTATGTACAATGAAAGGCTTTTGGGCAAAGACGGCGGTGTCAAATGGTTGAAAACTCAAAACACTTTTGGGCAATAACGCAACTAGCGAACAGAAACACGCTAAGACAAAGGTATGCCATTGCCCCAAAAGTCTTTAAAAAAAAGGTAAGAAAAGACATATCCTGACCGGGCAAAATCAGGAATTTCCTTTGATAATATTATTAATAAAAAAATAATAATTTTACGAGTTAAAATTAATTATAATATATTATTAATATTTATTGTGAAAATATTATAAATAAGTTGTCCGCATATCACTAGGTTGCTTTTCACCTATTGAACGTGTTGTGTACCTATTATTGTAAGACTTTTGAGTATAGAGTAGGAAGTAAATGGAGGGCCAAAGGGACCCTTAAAAAAAAAAAAAAAAAGAGTGAGAGAGAGAGAGAAAAGTCTATGGGTTTCTGAGAGCGCCGCTTTTCTTTTTGAAAAATTTTGGTTTAAGCAAATACATATTGAATAAGTACAAAAAAAAGTAATAATCAAATAACCAAGTATACCTTATATTTGGTTATTTATATGATATATTATGTATTTGTATCAGTTTTAGTAATAGTTTATTATATGTTATATGTTTATCAATTTTTACAATATTATATAAAAAATGATTATTACAATAATTTTATCAATTTTTAAGTCCATCCATATTTGACAATAATTTTATAAAAAAAAATTTGTTAACAAGTTATTACTTGTGCAAAAAGTGATATCTTTTTCTTTTTTTTTTATAGAATAAAAGGCAAAAATTGATGTCAATTGTGTGGTGAGATTGTTGTAAAAATATAGTCTTTAATTTAAATTATTTAATGACAATAACAAAAAGAAAAATCAAACAGTACCACGTATATGACTAGAAGGAAAATAGAGTAGCTTTGTTTTTGTTTTTGCTTTAAAGACAACTTTAATATCTAGCCCACCATGTGTAGCACTCGGAGCGCACTACAATCTCAAATCTGTATAATAAAGGCCTGTTCTTACACTTGTTTAAACACATGTTTTCAGTTTTAAAATAACATTACACAAATTTTCACACACTTTTCACTCACGTATTTTTAAAAAAATTAAAAACTGTTGTTTAAGTACACATACCCAAAATTTCTTGGACAATGAAACATCACAAAGGATAGTGAAAAATCTCCGCCGCTGCACACAAATAATATTATAAAGTTGAAAAATGTGATTCTTTTAAATGCCACTAATACGATCCGCAGAATTACATTTCAATTTAGAATATCAAAATGTCACATAATATCATTTTATTTGTTCCAAGGGAAATGATAAGTCGCAAAAATAAAAGCACTGTCAAACACCACATAATGTCATCCTACAAGTTGCACGTATATTAACGACAAAAAATGAACAGTAAATATTTCAAAAACTGATTGGGATTTGAAATGCAATTGCATCGTGCAATTTACTTTTCTACTTTCACTTTTTTTTTTAATATTAAAAGGTTGAGATTTAATGTTACAAAAACTTTAAATCTCAAAC
Organism: Notholithocarpus densiflorus; assembly: GCA_030021035.2. Classification (NCBI taxonomy): domain Eukaryota; kingdom Viridiplantae; phylum Streptophyta; class Magnoliopsida; order Fagales; family Fagaceae; genus Notholithocarpus; species Notholithocarpus densiflorus. The sequence goes on from JARYZH020002503.1 coordinate 5,896, forward strand.
ATTCATAATTAGATATTGCTTCATAATCTAATTATGGACTGAAACACGCTAAGATAAAGGGTTGGCCTCTTTCCCAAAAACTATCTCTCGAGACTGGATTCCAAGTCACTGTCTGATTCATTTGACCAAGTGGAAGCAGCAATCCCTTGCCTCCTATAGGAGAGAAGCTTTAAGTAAGTAGGGCTCGTAGGAGTAGCAAACTAGTCCCATCTTCTCTTCCTCTCAAACTCAATAGTATGAATGCGCAACAATCCCTTGCCCCTTGGTCCTACTAATCATGAATTTTGACCGAAATACAATCTCGGCATTTTTGTAGAAAAATTGCAGATAACATATATACTGGTTTGCAAAAGAAACGAAAAAATCTTTTGCAAGCGCACAGAATCGTAACAAGTAGTAAAGTGTTTTTAGAAAACGAATGTCGAACCCACAGAGATTAACTATGTGATTGAATACCGAAATTCACTAAACTAATTACTATTTGGAAAATCGAAAATAAAAGGAACGTTCTACTATCTAAATTAAATTAAACTATTTAATAAAAATAAATCTAGCAAAGCGTAAAAGTCTAAAAGTGTAAAAAAAAAAAAAAAAAAATGATAAGAATGGATCTAGAGCGATTGATTTCACCTAACAAATCCCACACAATTTATTCTTCCTAATTATTAAATTCTAATAATCTCCAGTTGATGATTAAAAATTCCTCAACTATTCAATATCTTCTCTCGAATAATATCAAAAATATCTTCAACTAACAATTCCATATCTCTATGCGAATTTAATTAACTGGAGACTCATTACGTACTTTAAATTTTCTATTAAAAAAAAATCACACTAATCGCGGTAAAGCATCTCTACTTTCGCTCAACTAATGGTGTTTAATTCTAGAACTAAAATAACAAATCACCTCTCGATCTCATTGTAATTCAATTGATCAATCAATAATTCATAAAAAGAAATATTAAGCATTAAAAATAAGAATTAAACACTCAATCATAGAAATATTAAAAATAAAATAACTCAGAATATAAATTGTGTGTTCATTGCTAGACTACATCAACTAGAAAATAAAATTTAGTTCATAATCAAATTGAAAAGAAAACAAATAAAAATTATCTGTTTCATGGGAACTGGTTGATCAAGCTCTCGCCTTTGGTTATTGCCCAGAAAAAATTCTTCAATGCGGCGCCTCTTTGTCCTCAAAAAGACTCCAGAAAATTTCTTCTATGCGGCCCCTTTTTCAGGTTTCTAATCTCTCTATTTATAGGAACAGTGCAGATGTCCCTCACCGACTGAAAGCCCAATTGTCCTGCCCTTTTCAAACTCCTCTCTGTGCGACCTTATTTTTGCCTTTTGACTTCATGTGCTTTTGTGGGCCAGGCCGAATCTTGCTGATGGTCATACAGCTATCGTTGGGCTCCATATGAAATAAATGTGCTGCTGAATAAAGGAGTCAAACATCAAGGAATCTCCCAAGTTGAAGTGCAGATTGTGGTCCACTGAAATAAAACACTCTTCATGAATATAAACTTGCACCATTTCTTTTAGTTTGAAAGTTTAAGATGTAGATTAATCTGAAATCTTCTCATTCCTTCAAAAGCACAAATGAATAGATAAATATAAATAAAAATCAAATCAAATCAAAAGAAATAAAGGAAAACTAACAATTTTAATAAATAAGAGGATAATAAAAATCATGTAAAAATTACACTTATCAAATTCTCCCAAACTTAAATTTTGCTAGTCCTCGAGCAAAGAAAGAAAGAGGAAAAAAAAAAACAACAACTATGTGATTGAATAACAAGTAGTAAAGTGTTTTTAGAATCGTACCAGCCAAGGTTCAACTGAAGTCAAACCGTAATAATGTCATAATTGATTTTTTTTATTAAAGTCATAATTGATTTAATAATTAAATAATATATAAAAAATTAGCTATATAGACTAAAATAATATTTATAGTTGATTAATTTATATATAGATTAAAGATAAAAATAAAATTTTCTTAATTAATTACAGAAAGTTATATAAATATTATCCTACTATTAGTTTAAATATTTCGAAAAATCCGAACTTATAACAACATTTCAAAAGATTTAATTTACTAATATAATTGAATAAAATTTTACTTTAAATTTAAATATATTAAATGATATAGGAATACTATTAAGTCTTCAACTGTGAAATGTGTAACGGCCAATACTAAAATGCAATTTAGAAAAGAAAAGAAAAAGTATACTAATGAATATTGACATGACAAGAAGGCAAAAATATTAATGTAATTTAAAGAAGTCCCCAAAAAAAATCACTCCCAATACATCAAACTTGAGACTTTAATGACATTTCATTAGTACATTTCAGAAGTGAGAGAAAGCAACCTTCTCACTTTTTAGCATATAATTCGCCATCATCTATATCTTTTTACAAAAGTTAATTAATGAACTAGTAGTTGCATTTGTCAATATTGTCGATAATCAAGGAAAGTACCACTTTCCTGCCACAAAAATAGAGCTCAGAATTCAGCCAAAAAAAAATTAAAAAAAAAGTAGATTTTCTTTTGAAGCTTCTGTCCCTTCCTTCCCACTGCTCGAGAAAGATGAACAGATTATCTTCGCTGGATTTAGCTGTTTACCGATTTCATTTCTAGCCTCCTGACACACGTTGATGTGATAAGAAATCAGGGGAGTAAGATAAAAAAATTTGAATAATGCTGTTTTGGATGTTTTTAATATATATATAAATAAAAATATGTAAATATATTTAAAATGTTCAAAATTATATTTGAAATATCCTACCAAACGCGCGACAGGAATCAAAGCTCTCTAAGCCTTTTGCAGAAATCAATAATCCCCTTAGAAGTGCCCAGCTAGAGATTTTGTCATTATTAGAGGAAAGCTTCAGCTTCCATATCCAAACGTTATTTTGAGTGGCATTGATGAGATAGAAAGAGACTGAACATATAGATAAAGACCCAAGAAAACAATGCCCATAAAAAGATCATAGAGGATCAGATCACATACCACGAGTCATGGCTTTACTCTGGGTCCTGAACTATCATATGTTGTTAGTAGAAAATGATATTCCACAATTAATTAAAGCATGATGTACTTCCTCAAAAAAAAAATTAAAGCATGATGTAGGTGTGTGATCATTCAAATTAATGGCAAATATTTTGTGCAACATGTCCTAGCCGCTTAACTACCATATAAAATGCTAGCTTCTTCCTCTTTCATCAATAGATCCCAAATGTTAGTCACACAAGCTACATATACTAAACAAATACAAGATTTTTTCCCAACATACATCCAGGCCCACGCGGGAGCAATGTTCAAAATACATGAGTTTGACCCCACCCACAATGGAGCAATAGGAAAAACGTCTACGGGACAATAATAATAATAATAATAATAATAATACATAACTGACCCACTAAGGGACAATGCACAAATTATATTGCATAACAACATATTCATCTTCCGCCGAACAGACTACCATTTTTATTTTAGAGCCTCTCTCTTTAAATCTTTCTGACAAAGAAAAATAATCTCATCGTCAACCAAACCACAAATTCCAGAAACTTCATTCCCTAGATCTTACTAACCATGAATTTTGACCGGAATACAATTTTGGCCTTTTTGCACGAAAATTTATAGATAACATATATACTGGTTCGAGAAAGAAACGGAAAAATATTTTGCAAGAAAAAAAATAGTCAAATTTTGTACAAAATACCCTCGGCTCCTGCCAAGAATTTTGTTGGAATAAAATGTCGGCGTTTTTGCACAAAAACTTGTAGATAGTATATTTAGGAGGTGTTTGGTAGAGTAGTTTGAGAATTGTTGTTTGGAGTTTTTTGAAATACGTGTGAGTAAAAAAGTATGTGAAAATGTGTATAATGTTGTTTAAAATATGAGTTTGAACTCACTCACCAAGATACAAATTCAAAAATCTTTTGCAAGAAAAAAAAAATCAGTTAAATTTTGTTCAAGAAAGCCCCAGGTCCTGCAGGGCAAGAATTTTGATAGGAATACAATGTCTGCATTTTTGTTCAAATACTAGTAGATAGCATATTTAGAGGTCCCAGAAACAAACAGAAAAATCTTTTCTAAGAAAGTTTTGACATCACTTTTATGGGAAATGAAAAAAATTGTCAAAACATTAATTGCTTTTTTTTCTTTTCCTATAAAAGTGATGTCAAAACTTTTTTTAACTGGATTCTTAACCAATGCCCTAACGGCACTCGTTAGCATGACCTATATATATATAGAGGTTCGACATACAAATTGAAAAATAAAAACACAGTAAAATTTTGTTCCATAATTTACAAAATGGGATCATTATGAGTAATTAAGGGCTTGTTTAGTATATATGTTTAAATACATATTTTAGTTTTTAAACAATATTACAAGTATTTTAATATATTTTTTTATCTACACGTATTTTCAAAAAAACTAAAAATTGTTGTTTAAAAACACATACCAAAAAGATCCAAATAATTTGAAAGTTGAAACAAATGGTACAGTAGTGTTGACCTAAGCTTAAGTACTCAGCCCAACCTGACCACATGCCTGACCCCCCAAAGAACATAGGCTAATTTGGTTAAGGTAAATATTTTATGATTTTATAAAGTATAATTAAAAGGATAATTCAAAAAGTAAAAAATAAAGCTGACCTCAAAATTTGCTTACAAAACCCAATATTGGATCAGATACCTAAAAATCCCAAACGTACATTTTGGCTGGTATCAGAGTCATGTGACCTAAGGCTTGTCCTAGCCCTATAGAGGCAGAACCCTATACTAACATACAGATCCGCGCTGTAATACAATACCATCCACTATTTATTAATTAATTCATGATATCTGTGAGATTGGCATACTGTGTGAAGTGTGAACCCACATCAAATCTTACAAAATCCAAGTCTTCGTACTTATTAATAATTCTATTCCCATCATGCTATGCATGATGGGAATAGAAAAAAAAAAAAAAAAAAAAAAAAAAAACCCAAGAAATTAAAATAAAATAAAAAAAAGGCGTCGAAGTTGGTTTGGGCTGACTGGTATTGGGAAGCAACAAAAAAAAAGAAGTACGGGGGTTTTATTGAGGAGGAAGCCTGGGAGGGTGTGTGGAAGGTGGAGTTGGGTCTCCCTTTTGCAGGGCTCGAGGAAAAACCTCGGCACGTGCGTCACCTAGAGAGAGCTGGTGAGAACTACATCCGCGATGTAATACAATACCATTCACTATGTTACCACTATCCATTCTCACCACCCTTTCTTAACCAGGTGTGCTACATGCCCTTTCTTGTTCACACTTTTTTTTTTTTTTTTTGGTGAGAAATTCTAAAGCCACATTTTATTTTAATGGATTAAAAGAAAAGATTTGTTAACCAGCACCGGTACTTAAAAAGGACAAAAAATAAAAATAAAAACTGTTAGAAAAGGTAAAAAAAAAAACACCATATAGTATTTAAAAAGTAGAAAATTTGACATAAAGGTGAATAAAGACAAATTTTTGTCAGAAAAAAATACATAAATATTGCAGTCAACGGGCACCAAATGAATTCAAAATTTTCAATAAAAAATTGTATAATTTCATAAAATTTGTGTAGAGTAACGTTTTTTCTATAGTATTAAAAAAAAAAAAAAAAAAAAAACTAAGTAACATATTGTTATCAGTTATAAAATAATAATTTTACTAATAAATTTGAGTTAAAACTAATAAAAATATACTATTAATATTTACTGTAAAAATATTGTAAACATATTATCAGCATATCACTAGGTAGCTTTTTACTTTTTGAACATCTTATGTACGTATTACTGTAAAAATTTTGGGGATAGAGTAGGAAATAATTAGAGGGGACATAACCTCTGCTGCACAGGTTAGGGCTAAGATGAATTCCTTATTCTTAATAAATTTATCCCAAATTTGCCGCTTGTAATAAGTATCTCTATATTTGTTCGCAACATCTAATAACCAAAAATCCAAGTTAACCAATCCCTTCTTAAGATATTTAGCCTCCGTTTGGTAGAGTTGTTAAACCTATTTTTAGTTTTTAAACAATAGTACACACATTTTCACACAATTTTTCAATCACACGTATTTCAAAAAATTACAAACAACATTATTCAAACTCCACTACCAAACGGGCCCTTAGAAATCAATTTTGTCACAACTGTGGGTTTATTTACTTTCCATAAAGCTCCGGTTAATGCCATCATCTTTCGGATTTTTTTTTCTGGAAGAACAATCATCTTTCGGATTAAAGTCTACATCATTTTACAAAAGCTAATTATTAATGAGCTTTCACTTGCATTAGTCAATTTTGTCAACACAAAATTAATGAACTTCTACTTTCTTCTTAAAAAAAATAGATGAATTTTTTGGCACAAGTAATGTAAATACTCTAAAGAATAGAGCACAGCAGTAATATAAAAGTATAAACAATGATAAAATAGATGATAAAGAAGAAAATAGCAAAATAGATATATTCAAAATAAGTTAAAATTGAGTATGGAATATGAAAACAGAAACTAATAAAATCTTACTTGAATAAAAACTTCTGTCTTTGATACAATCTTTGAAAATAAAACTGTCTAAAGAAACTGAAAGATTACAAGGTTCTGTCTAGAAAGAAGGGTTACATGATTTCAAAAGGAGAGGGAGTCTTTCTAAGGCAAAGGGAAGGATTACAAAGTCTATCAAGAGAAAGCTATCTTGGAACCATTTTGAACCTAAAAACTGAAGAGAATTTAGAACCAAAAAATTGAAGAGAATTGAGAACCTGTCTTCCACCTTCAAAGTCTGACTATTTATAGATGGAGTGAACCATAGTAAGTCTTCAAAAGTAACCTGAGTTGGTAAAGTTAACATGTAAAGGACCCAGGCAGAGAGCAGAAAATATAAAAAAAAATGTGCTCTCCTCTGGTCTAAGGGGGTGCCTGGGGCTATTTATAGCCCTGGCACGCTTTTCGAGGCGACGGCCCTTGGTGGCCCTTCTAGGACCACCGGCCTCAAACGCCCTCAAAATGTGTTGATCTGGACACCCTTGGAAAGATCTTGACTTCTTGTTTCCGAAAAGGTATGGATCTTGAAAATCCAACGGTTGGATCAAAAGTTATGACTCTTTGAAGTTTGCAGTGCATTGATCGGTACGTCATCCCGGTTTTCGTGATATCTCGGCTGTTCTAACTCCGATTTCTACCCATGAATAGTTATTGGAATTAAAAATTGATATTCTCCGCAATGGCATTGGTTTCAACATGACCTAACAGTCGAATCAAAATTAAGGTTTTTTGGCCCACCCAAGATCGACATTAGGTCAAAGTTGTCAAAATTCTTCAAGAAGCTCGGGTTTGATGTAAAACTATGAAAAGCGTTCTTTTGTAAGTGTTTTGACCTCGTTTGACCTTCGGTCAAACCTAGGGCTGAGCGGGGGCATTTTGGCAATTTTAGCTGAAAATGGCACTTTGAGTGCTCCGGCGCTCGAATAGGTCGTGCCACGTCGTTTTGGATGCTCAAACGGACCCATGGAGATAAAATGATATTTTTAGATTTTTTGGGGTCTGGCACGCAAATTCAGGGCAAACAAAATACTGTATCAACAGTAATAACAATATTGACAATTCAAAATATGGAACAATATCAAAATTATAATACCTAATTCCATTATTTTTTATGTTGAATCCAAACAAATAATTAATCAACCAAAAACATAACTTTTAATAAGAATACAAAAAATCACATGAACCTAAATAAAAAGCATTTAAGGTGAAGAATTAAGATTAACCTACTAAGACGCAAATAAAAAAAACCCCAAGACTTAAAACTTCAAAATTTATAGAACCCCCAAATTCTACTTCAAAACCAAACCAAATTCAACAAATTTATATATAACATACCAAAAATAAAAATTTATCGTTCCCTAAGCTGGAAGTCATAGGTAGCAGCTTTGATTTTTCTCTAAAAAAATAAAGATGTTTTATCCGCCATGTACAATATAAAAAAATAATTAGTAGAAATTTCAACCCAAAAACCAAACCCACGAAAACAATGTCAATATAAATATGGAGATTAACCCAAATACTCAAAAGAAGATTGTTAATACCCATTTTCGCGACACATTTTATACAAGCTTAATTCAACCAAGCCCGTCTTCCTTGTAGACTCAATTTGTGTATTATATTTTATTCCATTCTTTTAAGCATGGCCTAAGCCCATGCGACTTATTGGGGAAATTGAGGAAGTGTGGTTTGGAGGATATGGGTCGGTTTCTTTCGGACCTTTTGCATAAGCTTAGACCAAACGTGTTACCAAGTGGGCAAGGGACACTAGTAGCACCTTAAGCTCATGGAGGAGGTCTTGTACCCAAAATTTCCACCTCAAAAGAGCTTTTATGCTCTAAGTAATTGTGCCCCTAATTTTTAGCCACATACCTTAAACTTCAGAGCAAAAGTCCATTCAACCAGTCAACATTCTCACAATTTTGAACATTAGGGGTGGAAATATGGGTACAGGGGAACCTTCCCTCTCTTCCTCACAACTTCTCTCAATTGCTTCTTCTCGATGACTGTGGGTCGAAGTTTTTGACCTCTTAAACCACGTTTACCCCATAGAGCTGAAACTTGAGAGCTAAAACCCACTGAGCCAGGAAACATTCTCACAATTCTGAACCTTAGTGGTGGAAATATGGGTACAGGGGAACCTTCCCTCTCTTCCTCACAACCTCTCCCAATTTCCTCTTCTCGGTGTCTGTGGGTCGATGTTTTAGACCTGTTATGTTTTTATGCTTTTTCTGCACTTTTGTTATTTGCATTTTGATTCTCTCTTGTCAAAGCACCATTAGCCTTTGTTTTCTATAGAATGTGAATTTTGGGTTTGATTCTCCACAAATAAACACTTTTAAAGAACCTAAGGGGAGATTCGGGCCGTTTTCGCATTTTCGGCCCTTGTTGTGAAAACATACGTCCCCAACAAAGATCAATTCTAAACATAACAAAAGAATAAGATAGGAAGAAAATTTGATGCACATATGAAAGCAAATAAAAAATTTGACATAAAAGATAAAATTCATTAATAACAATATAAACAAATATCCACATATATTGAATTGAAATTTTATTAATAATGACAATATAAACAAATTCGACATAAAATTCATTAATCAAAGAAGAAAGTTTAATCAGACTACATGCGTTTTTTTTTTTTTTTTTAAATCCAAAAGTGAAGTTAAGTTTAGGGTTTTTAGGTGGTAATTATTAGGATTTTCAGGAGGGAAGAGAGACTCCTATCTCTTTCGCTCTCTCTTAATCTAACATGAGTCTTTTTTTTCTTTTCTTTTTTGAAACGTGAGTCTCTTTATTTTATTTTATTTTTGAGTCATATTTTCAACGTGAGTCTCGTTTTTTCTTTTTTCTTTTTTTTGAGTCCTATCATAATTTTTGTTTTTATATAGATAATCAACGTTCGAGTTTGAGTTTAAGTTGGACTTGTTAGAGAGATAGAATTT
>JARYZH020002504.1:0-15375 GCA_030021035.2 Notholithocarpus densiflorus
GCAAGTGGTGAAGATCACTCCTGCGTTGGTGCTCGCTGCTTTCTGTTATCTCTTTTTATCATGGCATCCTTGGCTTTCTTGGGATTTCTTTTTGTCATTGCATTGTTCCAACGTACTAAGAGGTTCTATATGCTCAGAAAATCAAAGCATTCTTTAAAACGATGAGATGTATATATGCAAACTTTGTGTACAAGGTCATGACCTCCCAATTAATTGATGTAAATTGATAGCATAAAGGTAATGAGTTACTCTCCCGACATCACTATAATTTCTTTTCTAATGATCTAATCGAGAGATATATTTTTTTGGGGTAAAATTATACCCAACTCTTCTGAGGTATTCTGTTATTACACTTTCTTTTCCTCTTATATGGAATAACACACTTATTACCTCCTCTAAAATAAAAATTATTTACACTGACTTCCATATAAAACTATCCTGGATTTCCTATTAGAGGGATAAGAAATTGGAGAAGTCATTGTATATATATAGTTTGAATTTTAGAATAAATGAATATAATAAATGAAAATCTAAAAAGACATTAGTGTAATTTTTTTTTTTTTTTTTTTTCTGTGAAAAGTTACTGCGTCAATGAAGCTTCTAAATTCATATTACATGATTGTCTATATGATCATATCAAGACCTTAGATTTGTGATGGGTGCATTTTCCACAATTTCCTTATGTTGATTATAACATTTTTTTGTTGTTGTCAATGTTCTTACCTGGGCAATACTATGCGTCAACTATCATTAATTCACTATACTAACATTTTTCTTTGTCGTAAATGAAGGGATTTGATTCTTGGAATTAAACCCTTTAGGTTGGTATAATAACGTTACTGACATCAGAATTAGCTAATCACTTGGATACCTCCTGTGGGTATCAGTTAGCTCAACTGGTAAAGTTTTTAATGGTTGAATAAGAGATTTGTGATTCAATTCCCGCCTACACAAAAAACCGTTGGTATTTTGGTCTGATGATAAAGAGCTATTTATCATGAACGAACATTATAGGTTGAAGCTCTCTCAAAAAAAAAAAAAAAAACTTGGATACCTCCTTAATTTTCTTTTTAATTTTAATACATATAATATTATTTGAATGTATGAATTACTATGATGATCATTCTTTATCATCAATTCAAAAAATTTCGTTATTTTTGGTGTACATACAATTCGAAGTCCAATCTCTTATTTAAATTAGTTGAGTTAATAGGAATCCACATAAACATCTTTTAACTTAATTATTGATCTTTTAAAGTTCTTTGAATTATGGACTTAATTACTTTATTTTCTAAATAATCCAATCATGGACTAATTAGAAATACATTGTCACTTTGGAAGAAATTTTTTAAACAATTTTGTAAGAAATATCACACGTGTTGGAGTTCATAAAATACAGACTTTATATACACAAAGACAAATGATATAGGTCTGGAAGAATATCCTTCCACCCAATAATGCAACACTAATAAAAAATATTTCATAGGAAAATGATTGTAGGACATAGACATGCGCACATTGACTTGGCTGCCATTATATTCATTGATTTTATTTTTTTAGTTATAAATATCTAAATTAAGATAGATGAATATATAAAGACAAAGTTATCTATAAAGTTAAAACTAGTCAAAATGAATATGTAAAATCAATAAATACTGCACTTAAACTTATATATAATAATAATAATAATAATAATAATAATAACCGAAATGTTTGACTTTTTGTTAACTACTCCTTATTCTGCCACGTGACTACATAAATTAATGCCACGTTTACCATTTTTTAACTTTTTGTTGACCACTCCTCATTCCGCCACGTGACTACATAAATTAATGCCACGTTTACCATTAAAAACATAGAACAATGTATCTTTTCGGTGGCTTGCTTATTTAGTTTCAGTGGGTAACTACTTATTATTGTTTATATACGCTGCTTACTTTTTGTTTTCTTCTTTCCGTTTTTCCGTTTTCTATTTTTTTTTTCCTGCCGCGAAAACAATTGTGTCTTTTTGGTGGTGCTTATTTAGTTTCAGTGGGTAACTTCTTATTATTGTTTATATACGCTGCTTACTTTTTGTTTTCTTCTTTCCGTTGTTTCGTTTTCTGTTTTTTTTTCCCCGCTGCGAGAACAAATCCAGCGAAGGTTGTGGACAAAAAACAGAGTGCCCTTGACGCTACTGCTATTGGTAATTCTTTTCTTCACAAACATTAGTTGGTCTTGCTTACTCTTGCATTAGTTGGTCTAACTCTTTCAAACCCACATTGTTGACTTTTTGTTTTCTTCTTTTCGTTTTTTGTTTTTTGTTTTTTGTTTTCTTTTTTCCCTCTGCGAGAAGAAACCCAACAAAGGTTGTGGAGAAAAAACAGAGAAACCCAGCAAAATCACTACGGTAACCTTCCACTAATTTGAAAGAAATATTGTTTTTCCATTGTATGTTTTGATTTATGCTTTGGCGATATAAAAACAAATGTTAGACATGTTGATGAGAAATATAAAAGCCATGGAAGAGTTGGGTTTCTGGCTTTAAATTATTCATGACATAATTTAATTAGTTATGTAGTTCCATATATTAAATACTCTTCAATTTGTTTGTTCTACCTGTTTGTTGTGTTATTTGTTGCATTACAGGAACTGCTCAATTTGTCAATAGGTTGTGTATTTTTGTTTTTAATTAATTAATTAATTAATTTTTTATTTTTTAATAACGAATGTTAATAACTAAGACATTCAGATTTTGTGCACCCCATGTGTTTGACAAAATGCCTTACTTACTCTTGCATTAGTTTGTAGCCACTTTATAGTTTGTGCATCTTGGTTTAAGTTGCTATTGGTCATTGACTACTTTTTGTGCATCTTGCATAAATAGCCAATGTACTTAATCAGTAGATTTGATTTCAATTGCTAGATTTTCAATTGATATAGAAATAATGGAAGGATGAATTGTTGTTCTTTTCAAATTTTTTTATAATGAGTTTGTCAACGTTAGTTTCAACTTTCAAGCATTCAAATTTAGATAGGTGCTTGATAGAACTTTGTTTCTAAGGTATTTAATTCAATGCTTCGTAAATGAGTTTCTTTTGGAACATGTGATTCCTCCTGCCAACGGTTTGAAGCCATGTCATATCTGTAATGCATTAAAAATAGAAAGCAAATGGTTGTTCCTAAGTAGATCAAATGAACATGAATGGATTTGGGTGAACATGGCTTATAATTTAGGTGAACATGGCTTATGAACCTAATTGATAGTTTAAATTTTAAAATTAAAAAGTTTTAAAAAACTTATTCTGCAGGTCCTCTCATTTTTGGATAAAGAGCTGCATACTTAACCGTTTCAACTCCAGGTTTGTTAACAATTGCTCTAATTTTTTTAAAAAAGTTTATGTTGCATTTCTTTTCTACATATTCAGAATAATTATTAATGTCATCTTCAACAAAAATTTACAGCATAAAAAATTATTATTGAAAGCAATTAAATTCCACATAACTATATTTTTAAATTTCCAGAAAATGCTAATTAACAATAAATACATGCTTGAAAGAATGTTCCATTTTTTAACGTCTATTTGCCATCTTTGATTTATACAATAATAGTTATGATTTGATCTTCTATAAATACTATGTTTTTTATTATATTTCCAAAGTATGGAGTCCACTTTATTTTCAAGAGCGAGAAGAAAACTGATTCTATCGCAAAAAAGAAACATAAATGTACCTACCAAATTTACAAATTCTTCATTAAAGGGAAGTCTTTCAGATGTTTCAATAACTAGAAGAATGCTATTAAATAAAAAGAGAAATGTTTCTGATGCTATTAAATACAAATTCTTGTGGTGATGCTTTACAAGGAGAAGTTTCAATAGAAAGAGACTCAATTTCTTGGAACGTATTGCATGAAACACAATCATTGCATTCTGGAAGCAATGATGAAACATTTGTAAGAAGAACTCGACAAAGACAATATAATCCCGAAGCTGAAAATAGAAACTCATTAGTGAATATATTAGGAAGAACTATTGTGAATGAAGATGGGAGTGTTACCACCAATATAACTGAGCAACAATTGCCTTTGCTAGAAGGTAGAATTCAATCTGCTGCAGCTGAAGGTATATTTAGAGTTCTATTATATTAAATAGTATTTTTGCTTTGAAGAATTCGTTTTTGATTTTGTTTACATCTTAGACTTGGAACGGACAAATGAGAGTGAAAGCTCAACAATGAATATTACAGTTGCTGAACATGATTTTTGTGATGACTCTAATAGAGAATCAAATAATCTTTCAACCTCTTACCCTAGACGAAAACATCGAAAGTATTACAATTTTTAGTCCTCAATACCAACCTTAAATATTAGGTTCCCAAAAAATGATCCTTCAATTTTTTTGTAGGAAAATTTGTGGAGGCAATGAATTTAGGACCTCCAACACAAGTATGTGAACACTGTGGAGCTCAACTTTGGTATGAGGAGAGAACAATTAAATCTAGAAAGCCTAAGAAGCCTAAATTCAGTTTATGTTGTTCAGAAGGCAAAGTTGAACTTCCGTTTTTGAAGGATCCTCCACCTTTTCTTAAAAGATTGCTCAGCATGAGCAATGATCAGAGATCAAAAAAATTTCGAGTGGGGATAAGAATCTATAATTCTCTCTTTGCTTTCACTTCTTTGGGAGGTAATATAGATCGTTCAGAGAATAATGGTACTGCTCCATATGTTTTCCGTCTAAATGGCCAAAATCATCACAGAATTGGATCTCTTATTCTTGTTGATGGCCAAAAGACACAATTTGCACAGCTTTATATTTATGATACTAAGAATGAGATAGAAAACAGAATTGATGCTGTTACATTTGGTGATCATAAAAAAGATGTGGATATAGATATTGTCATTGGATTATTGAATATGTTAGACAATTGCAATCAATTGGTCAAGTACTTCCGAATGGCTAGGGACAGATTCAATGAGTCTAATATGCATGATGTTAGGATATGGCTTATTGGAAGTCGCAATTCTGATTCTAGGCAATATAACTTGCCTGATAATTTTGAAGTTGCTGCTATTATTGTTGGAGATTTAAATACCGAAAATTGTGAAAGGGATATTATTGTTGAAAACCAAAGTTCGGGATTGCAACGTATATATGGAAGTCATTCGAGCTATATGGCTTTACAATATCCATTGCTTTTCCCTTACGGTGAGGATGGGTATAGATCTGATATACCTTATAAGAATTTTGATGGAACAAGATATCAATAACAATGAGGGAATATTATGCTTTTAGACTTCAACAACGATCTCATGAGGGTAACACATTGTTGCTTGGTGGAAGGCTTTTTCAACAATTCATAGTCGATGCCTATACTTCCATTGAAGAGGAAAGATTACAATGGGTAAGGCAAAACCAATTGAAATTAAGATCTGAACTATATGGTGGGCTTAAAGATGCTGTACTTCGTGGTGATACAAATCCAAAAACAGTAGGAAAGCAGATCATCTTACCTTTCTCTTTTACTAGAAGCCCAAGATACATGGCTCAGAATTATCAAGATGCAATGGCTATATGTACAAAGGTGGGATATCCAGATCTGTTTATGACATTTACTTGCAATCCAAAATGGTCTGAAATCACTCAGTGCTTGGAATTTATAGAAGGCCAGAATGTTGAGGATCGACCAGATATTGTAACAAGGGTTTTTAAAATAAAGTTGGATGAATTATTACATGATTTGAGGCATGAATCCCATTTTGGAAGAGTCATTGCAGTAGTATACACAATCGAATTTCAGAAAAGAGGACTTCCGCATGCACATATTCTCCTTTTCTTGGATCCAAAAGATAAGTGCCCAAGTCCAGCAGACATTGACAGTATTATTACGGCAGAAATACCAGATCCACATGAAGATCCAATTGCTTATGAAGATGTAAAACAGTTTATGATGCATGGGCCATGTGGATATGCAAACCCAAGATCACCTTGTATGGTTAATGATAAATGTACAAAACATTTTCCAAAAAAAATTTTCTGAAGAAACAACTATCGATGAAGGAGGTTTCCCCATTTATAGAAGAAGAAATGATGGGAAGACAATAGTAAAAAGTGGAATTACTTTGGATAATCGGTATGTTGTGCCATATAATGTAGATTTACTGGTAAAGTACCAGTCACATTTGAATGTGGAATGGTGCAATAGATCTCGATCGATCAAATATTTGTTTAAATACATAAATAAGGGACCAGATAGAGTCACAATTGTTTTACAAGAGAATCTGCCAGGTATTGATAATGACGAACAACAACCAAGCATTGTTGTTGATGAGACCTAAGCATATTTGGACTGTAGGTGTATTTCAGCTTCTGAAGCATGTTGGAAAATATTTGAATTTCTGATTCAGTTTCGAAATCCACCAGTTGAAAGATTAAACTTTCATTTGGAAAATGAAAATCCCATTATATATCCAGAAAATGCAAATTTGGACAACATTTTACAAAGGCCAGGAATCAAAGACACAATTTACTGAATAAATGAAAACTAATGAAGCTTTTGAAGATGCTCGTGAGTTAACTTATGCTGAATTTCCTACAAAATGGGTATGGCATCAAAATGTTAGGCAATGGAAACGAAGAAAAGGTAGAAAAGGTATTGGAAGAGTATATAATGCTTACCCTTCAAGTGGAGATCGATTTTACTTGAGAATGTTGCTTAACATTGTCAAAGGCCCAAAAAACTTTAAAGAGATAATGACTGTAAAAATTATTACTTATCCTACTTATAAAGATGCATGTTATGCACTTGGTCTTCTAGATGATGATAAAGAATGGCATGAATGCATAATTGAAGCTGCACATTGGGCCAGTGGCAAGCAATTACGCCAACTATTTGTTACCATACTCATGTTTTGTGAAGTATCTGATCCTTTAAATTTTTGGGATTCTAATTGGAAAATTCTTACTGAAGATATACTTAATAGACAAAGACATATCTCCCATTTTCATGATCTGATATTATTTGATAGTCAATTGAAAAATTATGGCTTATATGAAATTGACCAAATCCTCCAACAATATGGGAAATCTTTGAAAGACTATCCTCAAATGCCTCAGCTAGATGCAAATATTCTTATTCATAAAGGAAATAGACTTATTGAAGAAGAAATGTCATATGATATAGGAAGTTTGCAAAGAGAACATGAGATCTTGATATCTGGCCTCAACAATGAACAAAGAACTATCTATAATTCTATAATGGAAGCTGTTTTTTCTGAAAGTGGGGGCATGTTTTTCGTCTATGGTCATGGTGGAACGGGAAAAACATATCTTTATAAAACAATTTTGGCTGCTGTAAGATCAAAAGGAAAAATTGCTCTTGTAGTTGCTTCTTTAGGTATTGTTGCTCTATTACTTCCTGGTGGCTGGACAGCACATTCACGATTCCACATCCCGATTAATGTCAATGATGAGTCAACTTGTGAAATAAAGCAAAAAACACAAACAAGTATAATACTTTGGGATGAGGCACCAATGGCAAACAGAAATTGCTTTGAAGCTATTAATCGCAGCCTTCAAGATATATTGCAAATTGAAGATCCAAGGAATTTGGAATAACCTTTTGGTGGTAAAGTTGTGGTTTAAGGTGGTAATTTTCAGCAAATACTTCCAGTTGTGAAAAAGGGAAGACGTGAAGATATTGTCCAATCTGCAATTTGTCAATCACACTTATGGAATTATTGTCATGTCTTTAAACTACAACAAAATATGAGACTTATGCAGAACAATATGAGTGAAATACAAGAATCATCTATACAAGACTTTAGTGAATGGATTTTAAAAATAGGTAATGGTGATTTGGGAGAAGGTGATGGTGACAATAACATTACAATTCCTCATGATCTAATCATCCAACCTACACAAAATCCACTGGAAGATATTATTAATAGTACATACCTTGATTTGGATGCTCAATACATGGATGCAAGTTACATTCAAGAAAGGGCAATTCTTGGCCCTACAAATGAAGTTGTAGAGGAGTTAAATGACTACATTATCTCATCAATAAATGGAGTAGAACATGAGTATTTGAGTTCAGACTCTATTTGCAAGGCTTCTTTGAATGTTGCTGATCAAGACATTTTATACCCTATTGAGTTTTTAAATAGCTTAAGATTTCCAGAATTGCCAAATCATAAGTTGACATTAAAAGTAGGCTTACCTATTATGTTGCTTAGAAACTTGAACCAGAATGAAGGGCTTTGTAATGGAACAAGACTGATTATTACAAAGCTGGCTACATGGGTTATAGAAGCAAAAATTATTATTGGCACTAATATAGGCACATGTGTGTTCATTCCGAGGATAACATTATCTCAAAGTGATTCAAAATGGCCTTTTGTTCTAAAGAAGAGACAATTCCCAATTTCTGTGTGTTTTGCAATGACAATAAATAAGAGCCAAGGACAGTCATTGAAACATGTGGGAGTTTATTTGCCTAAACCAGTTTTCAGTCATGGGCAATTGTATGTTGCAGTTTCTAGAGTAACAAGCAGAGATGGGTTGAAGCTTCGCATAATTAATGATGAAACTGATCAAAGTTGTGAAACAAAAAAATATTGTGTACAAGGAGGTTTTCACCAAACTTAATTAAGTTGTTGGTCATACAAGGTAAAATAAATTTATATGTTAAAAGGCCATATATACATTTGTACAACTCTTTCTTTTTAGTTCTTATTTAAATTGTTGCGGTGTCTTTACTTCCTTTAGGCATACAAAATACATTGTCTTTCAAGCTTCAGCTCAAACTTACAATTGTAATGGTATAATATTTGTAGTACTTAACATGTCGAAAAATCACTTTAATTGCTATAACAATTGTATGGTCGATGATTAAATAGAGACAGACCTCATTCATTTAAAAAATTCAGACCAATATGGTTATTGACTTAAATAGTTACTAGAATTAAAAATAATAATTAGGTGTGTCTTGCAACTTTAAAAATAGCAGACTTATTAATGTGTTTGAGTTTATTTATTTATTATTATTCTGCCTGGTTACTGCTAAAGAAATGAAACTATAAATTAAATGTTTGATTACTATCAAAATGCTATCACTTTATTTCACTAACTGTCATATTGAATGATGTATACAAGCAAAGGTCAAAAACTTAAAGATGATGGAGTTCAGTTTTCTTAATCAGCTTTCAAACAAGAGTGACAAATCCAAAATCAGAATTAGAGTATCAAGGATGTGGGATGCTGTAAATAGAAACAATCAAGAAATTATTAGTTCAGATATGATTCTTATTGATGAACAGGTTTGTATAAGTTTTTAAAAAAACACATCAAAACATTTCTTATACATTATATATATTATTCACTTTATATACCTTCAACTAACATCTTTTACTTGCAGAATAATGCAATACATTCTACCATTCATAAGAATATTTCAAAAAACCTCAAACCTTTTCCAAAAGAAGGGCAGCTGTATGCATTATCAAACTTTGAAGTTGGTACTTGCAATGAATTCTATAGGCCAATTCAAAATGAGCATAAGATCATATTCTTGCCAATATACCTCATCATAAATTTGAATTTGTTGACTACAACACCATCGTTCAATGACTTAACAGCCATGTCCAGCTATCAGGTATTAAATTAATTGAATATAAATTTTGCATTCTATTATTGTTAGAAAATCTTACATTATATTGTTGTTATATAAAATACATTATATCATTATCATAAATGAAAATAACTAACATTAGAATTTTTATGATGCATAGATATTATTGCAAAAGTGGTTGCTATTGGTCCAATTGAACATCCTAGCATTAAAGGATCAAATGTTGCAATGAGGAACATAATTGTCATGACTATACAGTACGTTTTAATTCTTACAAGTTGCAATACATTGAATATATATAATATAAACTTACATTAATAACAATATTTGAACAGAGGAAATAAAATAAAGCTTACCCTTTGGGGACCAGTTGCAAATGAAATTGATGATAACCTCTTCAAAAGGAATCCAGGACCTTTTATTATAGTTGCTACATGTCTAATTGTGAAAACTTTTAAAGGTCAGTACATTGTTTCTTTTATTTGCATATTTATAACTACATTAATAAATTATATGTGCATTTTAAAAAATTCCTCCATATAAATGTAGGGGAATATAACTTATCATCTACAAGCGGGACAAAAGTATATATAAATTTGGAGATTCCAGAGACTTCTGTGTTTATGGACCAGTAAGTAATTTATATCTTTTTAGCAGTATATGTTATATAATATTTTACAGTATATGCAAGCTTATACTGACTTCTTTATGTTACAATCATAGGGAAGTGAAAAATGATCGTCTTATAGAAGAGCTGCCAAGACAATTTAAGCCACAAAGAACAATTGAAGAAGAGATGAACAATAATAGAAGAACCATAATTGAAATATTAAACATGGTTTGGAACTCTGAAAATAAGCTAAGGGAAAAGTTCTTCAAAAGAAAAATCCTAAAATGAAATTGTCAATGGCGTGTTAAATTTTACAAATAAATCATTGAATAAATTTGAAATTCCAGGAGACTATCTTCACCTGCCATGGAAAGATTACAAAAATTGAAACAGCTTTTGGTTGGTACTTTATGTCATGCAAAATATGTTGTAGAAAGGTTAAACCAAGAGGTGAACATTTGTGGTGTGATCGTTGTAACAAACTGGCAGGCTTCCCCATCCCAAGGTATGTATAATATAAAAGTATAAATAAATAAATATATATATATATATATATATATAAAGAAAAGAGAAAAAAAAATTAAAATTAAAATTATATCTACCATGCCTTCTTTCAGGTATAGAATTGAACTGAAAGTTGAAGATGACACAGGATTGGCAACATTCATTTTATTTGATTCTACGGCTGAAAAATTACTCCACATATCAGCAAAGGAACTTATAAATAAATGTTCACAGGTGAGAATTTGAAATTCACAAATAGTACTTAATATATTCTTTAGTATAATTGAACTTACAATTTATGACCTACTATTTCTACAAGGTACCTGAAGAGTTTGACCTGCCTATGCAAATAGCAAACCTTATTGGGAAAACATTTGTCTTCCAATTGGAACTCAATGACTATAACCTCAAACAGGGATGGGAGATCTACACTGTGAAGAAACTTTTTGATCATGTTATACAGACTGACAATTTAGTTAAACTTGATCAAATAACTGATGTGAGTACTTTTATATTAAATTTAAATAAAAAATTAGATATTTTTAATGTTACTTATTCATATCATAATACAATTTACACCATATTCTTTTAACAGTATTATATGAGTGATGCTACAAATGATTCTGTCAACAACTTACCAAGTAAAGAAGATGCTAATCCTACAAATGATGCAAGTGATGTACAACTCACACCTATTGCAGATCGACAAAAGAGGAAGAGGAAACAAAGAGTCCTTTAATCTGTTGAAGCTTATGTTACAAATTATTTAAACTTTTCTTACAATAATGTATTCACCATTAGAAGGTGTTCTGTTTTCTGTTGAGAATAGATAGCTGACCTTACAAAATAGGTGACGAAGGAATAGTTGGTGTTAAATATTTTGAGAATTTGGGATTTTTTTTTCAACATGTATTGGTTTTATTTGATGGATGCATGATTGTCCACCTGTTGTTTTCTCATGTTTTTGGCAGTGTTACTGGTTTTGTCTATGTGTGTATTGGTTTTATTTGATGGATGCATGATTGTCCACCTGTTGTTTTCTCATGTTTTTGGCAGTTTACTGGTTTTGTCTACGTGTGGAAGCTTTCTTGATGCATGCCTGTACTTGTTCACTGCTTGGTTTTAATGGCTCTTTTTTTCTTTTTCCCTGGTAATTCTACTAAGTTAACCTTTTCACTGTGGGCTACCCAAAATGACTTGATGTATTGATTTTGCATGGTCTGCTTTATTGAAACATTCAACCTTTCTCACAAAAAAGAAAAAAAAAACCTTTTACTGTGGGCTTGTATTGCTTTAGCCCATGGTCTGTTAACCCTGCCCAAAATTTCTCTTTGGGATTTTCAATATGAACCCTGCAACTTACATGCCTTCTGGTTTAATCTTATTTATATTTTCTAAATTTTCTTTGGATTTGTTTATTTGAATTGGTGATCCTATACTTTGTGCATTGGTTCTTTGTCCTTGCACTCACAGCCCTCTTGACTTCCATTATAGGTTGCAGTTATAGCCTGTAGGTCACATTATTTATAATGAAGGATGATATATTCATCGTGTTTGTATGTGTTGAGACAATGTTGTGACTTTTAGATGGTTCTTGGACTTAAAAATTCATTATTTTCATTTCACCTTTTGGTTTTTCTTTGTAGGTGTTAATAATATTTATCTATTTTATGACATAGGTATTATGCATGGTTTTAAAAACTGAACCGGGCATCAAACCGTTTTTTAAAAAATTTTCGGTTCAACCTCGGTTTTTGCCTGATTTTTGACCAATTGTTGACCGGTTTTGGGGGTTTTAACTGGACCGGACTGGCTCTTGTTCCTAGTTGAACCGGTCGGACCGATCGGTCCGGTCCGATTTTTAAAACTATGGTATTATGACAATGTACAACAATGAAGATGGCAATGGGAGAGATATTTTCCAAAGATTATATTGAAATTTTATTGTTTGATAGATTGTGCTGATTTTTTCTTCGACCCAATTCTTTTTATGTAAATAATTATATTAGAGGGTACTTATATTAGAGGGTATTTGCGCTGTTTTGAGTTTATTTTTTCCATTATCTGAAATTGTCAAGAAGATTTCAATGAATATCATATATTTAAATACTGTTAAGTTGATATAATAATAATAATAATAATAATAATAATAATAATAATAATAATATAGTTTAATAAATGTTTAAAACGTATAGCTGTTAGCAAATGTTTTAGCTACATGATTTTATTTTATAAATTCAATTTTGGTGTTATAGTAAAATAAACCAAGATTAAATTTTATATTGTACTCAATACCTTTCCCGTGTATCGCACGGGTTAGCGACTAGTTTATATATATATATATATATATTTCAAAGTTCTTTCAATTATGGACTTACTTTATTTTCCAAAGAGTCCAATCATGGACTAATTAGAAAAACATTATCACTTTGTAAGAAATTTTTTATACAATTTTGTAAGAAATATCACACGTGTCGGAGTTCATAAAAAGCATACTTTATATACACAAAGACAAATTATATAGGTATGGAAGAATATCCTTCCACCCAATAATGCAACACTAATAAAAAAATATTTCACAGGAAAATGATTGTGGGACATAGACATGCACACATTGAGTCATTGACTTGGCTGCCATTATAAGCTAATATTACTATTTTCTGGGATTATAACTTATCTAGATATATAAAGGCAAGAAAAAAAAAACTAAGAGAAATCTGATTGAGAAGGCTGAGCAACAATTGGGTGGCCACAGTGGCAAGCATATGTATCCAGTGTAGCAGTGGTGCATATATACACCTTCAGTGTGTGCGCCTCCTCAGTTCTAAAATCAGGTGTAACCAAATTTTGTTCATATTAATTTATTTTTGTCATGAAAAGATGCTAGAACAACAATATTTTACATAATTTTTGTCACAATTTACTATATGGTGAGTTATGAGTGATGAAGAAAAATGATAGGTCCACAATTTTACCACTAACCATACAACTTTTTGGTCTATTCCATCGCTAATTGTGTGAAATGTTGTGATACTAATGTTGCTTTTTGTTGTCTGAGATTTTAGCTAGCAAGAGAACACTTTGGCCCATTCCATCACTAGATGGGTCTTTTCTCGTCTGAGTCGTTAATTCCATCCCAAATATGGCAATATTCGTGTATCCCACTTGCAATATATATAGCAAGAGGCCAAGAGCAATGTCAAGTTGGTTTTGCTAAGAATATTGATGAAAGTAAACTCATTTTGATTGGAGCTGTTGCGGAAAATTGCTGCCTCTTGCATTTTGGTTGATGAGGAAGTAGTAGGGCGGTAGGGCACACAGCCCAATGCCGGCCACTATGATAATATTTCTAACACATGCTTAAATTTTACGTTCTTTCTATATGTTCAAGGACAAATGAAATGATACGGTTTTGAAGAAGAATATTCACCCACCCAATCATTCAAGGCTAGACAAAAGATTTAATTGTTCAACAAAAACAAAAGATTTAATTATGATAAATTGAAAATAAGAACGAAAAATTATATTAATAAATTCAACTCATCTCGGTGGGTTCCAATAGTTTAGCGTTTTTTTTTTTTTTTTGGCAAAATTTGCCAAATAGCACATTTTTAAGAAAACAATTTAGAAGAATAGCACTTAGATGAAATTATTTAGTTATGTAGCATATTTTTAAGGACAAACTCAAGTTCCAATTAATATATATGGTCCATACTGCTTGGAACTCAAGTTTGTTAAACTTGAGTTTGAGTTGAAACTCGAATTTGACAAACTCAAATTCCAAAAATATGCTACATAACTAAATAATTTTATTTGGATACTATTCTCCTAAATTTTTACAAAAATTATGATATAGAGCAAATTTACCTTTTTTTTTTCTTCTTTTATTTATTTGAAAGATAGTTTCAATCTATAGTATTTAATTATCATAATTACCCTTTAATATTAAGTTAAGATTCCGATTAATTTTTTTAGTATAAGCATAGATCGAAACCCAAATATCATATTCAACGACAAAAATCTTTACTAGGTAATTAGAACTCACAATTCCATTAAGTTAACTAATAAACTGTTTTGCGGTCGAATTCCTACTTCAAAAAAATAATTGATGTTTTAGTACAATTATAAATCACTATCATCATAGAAATGAGCGAATTCTATGATTTCTATCCTATCTTCAAAAAACTACAAGATTAGGCAGGTGGGCCAACTCCAGCTACAAATAGAATTTTTTTTTTTTTTTTTGGGAGACACTAAGCGGAAAGGAATTTACAGCTACAAAATGCAATGATGTTATAATCTTTTATAGCTAGCTTTTGGGCAAGAAGGAATATTGCAGGGATGATGGAGAGGGTGAGTAGCAAATGGATGGCAACGGTGGCAAGCATTTGGATTCAGTGTAGCAGTGGTGCGTACACCTTCGGCGTTTACTCCTCTGTTCTTAAATCAACCCAAGGTTACGACCAATCCACTCTCGAAACTGTGGCCCTTTTTAGAGACATTGGCTTAGTCGGTGGGGTCCTCGCCGGCCTCCTCTACACCGCCGTGACAAGCAGTAGTAACCACTCTGGTTTCGGTGGACCATGGGTGGTTCTCCTTGCCGGGGCAATCCAGAGTTTCTTAGGCTATTTTCTAACGTGGGCTTCTGTCGT
>JARYZH020002505.1:166-15365 GCA_030021035.2 Notholithocarpus densiflorus
AACTACAACTAATAATCCACATGTGTTTTGTATTTATGATCATGATGTATATTTTTCATATTTTATAGATATTGTAAACGCAGAATTATATATATTTCATACTTTAATGGCAATTTTTCTTGGAAAAACAATGTTGCAATTAGGATTGGTGTGTTTTCAGTGCATTTGCTTCATTTGATCGATTTGCTGGAGTTGTAAATTAATTATAGTATTATGAATTTATGATATTTGAAACCAAATGTTAAAGAGGGTTTAGTGTTTTGAATATCAACTTCAACTGGTTGCAAATCTACATAATGCCTGGAAATATATAAATATTATGTAATAGAGTATAGTATATAAAAAATAACAATTATTTCAAGTATTGTCTATTTTTTTAAAAGATTTCTACAAGTATTTTTTTTTTTAATCTTTTTATCTCTACAAATATATTATTTTATTATTTTGGTGCATCTCCTTCTTCAAGAAACTTTCTTCTTTTATTACCTAACTAATTTGGAACATCAACTACAACACAACTATTATTATGGTCACCACTAGATTCTCTACTCAATATTGGCATTATCTTTTTTGGAGGCACACTTAACTCATTAAGTGTATCTATAAGATTCTTTTGGGCATGGGTTATCTCTTTGTCCACAAAGTATACGCATACTAAATAGGAGTAAGAAGTTCATAATTGTGACTAACCACAAACTTGCTTACAATCCATTTTTTCTAGCTTTCACAAAATCCAACATTGCTATGCATCCAATTCTTATTTTTTCAGGTTGTAAACCTAATCTTATTTTCTTTTGATATCTTCTATGACGAAACATTTCTCTCTAATAGAAATCTTCTATAAGTGATATATATATATATATATATATATATTGTTGGTTTTTAGACCCCTTAAAACACAATTGAATTAACCTAGTTAATTAGCCAAGTTATTACTTAGTCAAATTATTCAAATCTAGGTTATCACAATCAAACAATCATATCATGCAAAGCAACGGAAAATAAAGAACACACGATATGATGACCTAGGAAACCAAACCGGTAAAAACCTGGGGAGGATTTAACCTAGCTATCCTCAAGGTAAACCTGAATCCACTATCTTGAAAGAATTTAAGTTCATACAATAAGACTTACAAACTCCCCGTTCGACTTCTTATTGCTACCCACCAGTAAAATTTACTGACACGACCACGTGCAAGCTCCGAGACCACGGACTCCTTCTTTCTTGGATTCACCACCAGATAAAAGCACCCACGCTTGTATTTCTTTAAGCTTCAATGGCAGCAACTGAATTGATCATCAAGGTGTAGATAACATCTTCTCCTTGAAAACCCTAAGATTTGTGTAAAGGAAAGCTCCTCTAGATCTCACAAGAGATTTACACAAAACAGCAATATGAGCAACATCTAAAATGTGGCTAGGGTTTGCCTTATATACCTAGACAAAACATAAAACCCTAAAATGTTTTAATGAGCTAAGGCTGAGTTGGAATTCTGCAGAAAAACGCTTCAGACCCGATTTTCGATTGATCGAGCCTAAGCTTCGATCGATCGAACCTGGCAGAAAAGCATAAATGAATCCTGCAACAGCTTATTCCAACTTTACATAAATGAATCAACTTTGAGCAACTCTGAACACGACTAAACATATTGTTTTGATCATGGTTTGCCAACAATACACATTAGAGTTCTAAATACATAAAATCCTAAGTCTTTAGAACCTAACAAACTCCCCCTTTGGCAATCCGTGGCAAAACACAACTTAAAAGCTCAAAGTTTACAAAGAAAAGCCCTTTACAAAAAAATGCTCAATACAACAAATTCAATCCTAACTACTATCCATCAGTTGCAAGTGTAGACAGCAGCTTAATTGAATCAACCTGTATATTTCCTGAAACACTAAACAAAATGCATAAACGCAAGTGTGACAGAAAAACAGTAAACAAAATAAATTCTTGATTTCACAAAACACAAAATAAAAACAAATATCAATGAGTAACATCATGAATATAAGTCAATAAATAGTGAAACAAGAAACATATGAAACAACGCAAAAAAAATGTAACTCCCCCTATCATGAATATCACAACAAAAACATCAAGAGCTATAAAAGTAAATACACAATGAAGCACCTAGATACAATCTAAAAGCTTCACAAGCTCCAAAAATAAAAACAAAAACACTCAAAAGTACTCAAAAGTACTTCCCCTTTTTGTGACGGAATGCCAAAGGGCAATCAAAGTCCATCATCAAAAGGAGGTGGCGGTGAAGATCGTCGAAACTGTGCCAACTCCGCACACAAAGCATGAATCTCATCAAGCAAGTCCACCAAAATCTGTCCATGAGCCGCCTGAACGGTCAAGACATGATCCAATGTACGTCGAATGTCTGAATCATCCGAAGTAATCTGTGAAGGAACATTAGCATCAGCAGCAGCAGCACTAGACACCTCAGTAGTATCAGCACCTGTAGAAGAGGGAGGAGGGGGGGGGGGCAACACCAGATGACACACCTCTAGGACGCGTAGAGCCAACTCTCAAGTGAGCAGCCCTTTGCCTAAAAAAAGTGGCACCTATAGGAGCAACAACATGCACAGGCTCACCAGCAGGGAAACCATCTAAACCAAGAAATAACAAAATCCTATGAATGAAAATAGGATGAATAAGAGCATGAGCGACAGCAGAACTCCTATGAACTTCGTTCAAAGAACGAAGAAACAGATGAGGAAAACTGATAGGAGCATCAGTAACAAGAGCGTATAGAAAAGTACATCGCTCAAGAGGGATGGTGTGGAGATGAGAAATAGGCCACAAAGAATGACACGCTATCCTAAAGAAAAGATAGGTAGTCTCAGTAAGCTCAGCAGAAGTGATCCGAGGATCAGAACCCCACCGGATAGAGGATCTAGTGATGTAAGACATGATGTCATCCAAGGAAGGAGACTCATCATAGGGATAAACAGGATGCTGAACCACAGGCACCCCAAGAGCATCAGCCACTACATCAGGGGTAATGATGAACTCTACACCTCGTATCCAACTCTTGACTAAAGTGTTGGAATCATAGACGTGGATAGAGAGATTCGAGTAGAACTCTCTAATCAGGGCAGTCGGGGGTGGATGATCTACCTCCAACAAGGACAGCCAGCCTCTACTCTTAAAATGTGCCCTAATGGCAGGATCAATCTCATCTAACACAACAGAACGCTCAGCCCAAATCTTTCTCTTACAATTCAGCTTCTCATAAACCTCCCTATTTTTCTCACTGGGAAACAACCGACTCCAGGAAGGAGACTTAGAAGAAGTGGAGGGTGTCTTATGGGCTCTAGTCTTCCTAGGCATGGTGCTAGGGCAACGACACACAACCAAAACAAAGAAAAAAACCAAAGGCAGACTGCAAGTTAGCACAAAAATAACAGAACAAAAATTCTATATGATGCATGAATAGTTAAATGTCATGATGCATGCGCTAATGCAGTGAAACTAAGTTCAATTTAAGTTCAAATTCACAAAATTGGCTTGAGCATAGAGTTTCTAACAAAAACCCCAAAATTTTGAAAAACCACTTGTTCAATTTTTAATAAGTTGACCAATTGATCATCACACAAGAAAGAATACAGATTATAATGATCAATTACATCAATCCAACAAGCCAATTTCATCAATTAAATCAAATTTGAACAAAATCCCCAATTCGGATACAAATAAGCCTTAGAATTTTAATTTTCCACAAAGCCCCAAATTGATCAAATTATTCAATATAGATCATGAATACAACATTGTAGCAACAAAGCCCATTGATCAATTTCAAAAAATTTGGCTTGAATCATCAAAAATCCCAATTTTTGCATAGGTCCAGAAATTTCAATAAAAATGCATGAAAAAATACATGAAACTTGAAAATAAATGCAAAAGGAAGGGTATTAAGGTCTTACCGGCCTTGGGAGAGGAAAACCTTGCCAAAAGAACAGAGGAAAACGACAAAAATTTCTGTGGAGCCTTGTCGAGTTGGAGAGAGAAAGAAAAGTTTGAAAACTTTTGAAAAAAAGTGAGTTGAATAAGTCAAGATCTGATTTTTAAAAAAGCTTATTCACGACTTTCGATTAATCAAAATTTTAGGTTCGATCGATCAAAACAAACAGAGGCTCACCTAAATTTCTAATCGCAATTTCGATTGATCGAAAAACAGCCTCAATCAATCGAAATTTTGGAAAAAACAAAATTTTTGAAAAAACAAAGCAGATTCGTAAGAAACTTCTCAAAGCATTGAATTTTATAAGTAAAATGCATGAATATGAGATGAAATGCTTTTCCAAAACACAAGTTTTAACCCCAGTTTTCCCAAAATTAAGATTTTCAAACATTCTCCCTTTAAATTCTCAAACAACAATTATGTTTTGCCTAAAACGCAAGGTATTTTCCAGCTTGGTTGATCAAACCAAAAACACACACAATAACATGTACAAAGTTTAGCAAAGAGTAACTTGTGTAGTGTGTGCAACTAGCAAAAGCTTGAGATACATGTGAGGTGATATGTGAATAGCAATTAATCCCAAAGTCTACACAATTCATCACATAGAATTTAAAAGAGACTATCACCTAAAGAGTTTCATCATATAACTCCCACATCTCCTAGAACATAAGCTTGCAATCATGTAAGTTTCTTGAATTTTGCCTCATAATATACACACCAATTTTAATTTATTCAGAAACTTATTAAAAAGCCAGGATAATGTACACACCAATTTTAATTATGTGATTTGGCATCAAGCCTAATAGTACACACCAATTTTAAACATTCAGAAACTTATTAAAAAGCTAGGATAATGTACACACAAATTTTAATTATGTGATTTGGCATCAAGCCTAATAGTACACACCAATTTTAAACATTAAGCAATTAAACCGAGGCTACGCCTTATGTTCTTTTTGTGCATGTGCTACACTTTCTCGAGCACAAAATCTTAGGATATGCACTAAGGTGTTCATGATTGGCTAGTGAACAGTGGTGAGATGGTTATTTATGCCTTTCTCAAAAGGATCAAGTCCGACAGTCAAATAACATGTGACTTCAAGATTAAGACAAAATGATAATCACCATAAACATCTTTCCCACACAACATGCACTACAAAGTTTCAACTAGTCAAGTGCAATAAATAAGTTCATCAAAGCTAAACAAGGTACAAAAGACATGTTATGTGAAAATAAATTGACCAACCTTGTTTTCAAAAACCAAGAGAATAGTGCAAAATCACAATTTGCTTCCTTTACCTTCCCTTTTTTTTTTTTTTTTTTTTATTAAAAAAAAAAACACCTAGAATGAAATGCATGAATGTTATGCAATGCAAATCCTAGAAAAAAAAAAAAACAAAAAAAAAAAAACAAAAAAAAAAAAACAAAAAAAAAACAAAACCAAAGAACAATGGTCACAAAGATAGAGCAAAGAAGCATAAGGACCATGTTAGAAAGACTCAATTAGTTCAAATCTTTTGCATCCAAAATCTTTTAGATGCACCACAAGCATTGGAGTTCATGTTCACATTAGAGTGATTTCCAACTCCAGGATTGGAATAAAGGTTTAAAGCCTTTACCAATTCACTAATGAGTACCATAGGATCTTGTGCTTGAGACACAGGTACTGTTGGTTTGTTTGCTCTCTTAGCAGCTAGCAGCTTGTAACAGTTTGGACGAATGTGTCCAGACTTTCCACAAAAGTGACAAACCCAGGCAGGCTTATCATGTGTCTTGTCCTTAGAAAGGGTAGTCTTCTTGGGTTTGGACTCTTTAAGATCAACCCTAATCTTCCTAGGAGGTGTAACTTCTAAGGGTTTGACAACCTCACTCACAACCTCACTCATAGGGGGTTCAGAAGAAGATGAAGGAACGAAGACAGTGGAGTTAGGTGCAGACACATTGATGCTTTCAACAAAACCTAATCCAGATTTGTCAGAAGGAGACTTTTGAACACTCAGCATATGATCAAGTTTAGAATTAGTAGATCTAGCAACAGATAAATCATGTTCCAAGTTCTTAACTTTATCAAGTAAAAGCATATTTTCCGTTTTCACATTGTTCAAAAGTTCATTAGCATCAAACAGTTTTACAAGCAAATTCTTCTTATCAAGCTCAAAAGATTCAATTTTCTTCAGGCCAAGTTCAACATTCATAGCATCCTTTGCAACAACTTTGCAAAATTTATTGTAGGCCTCTTGAAGATCTGCATCCTCAAAAAGTTCCCCATCGGAAGGGTTCTCTTCAGCAAATACACTTTCATTGACTACAGCAGTAGCAGTGAAAACAATGAAGTTTCCATCCTCGTCACAACCAGACTCATCATCAGAAACTTCACTATCACTAAGGGTTACAGCCATAACCTTACCCTTAGACTTCAAGTAAGTAAGACACTCAGATTTCATGTGACCATACCCTTGACATCCAAAACATTGAGGACCCATAGAATTATTTGAAGATTGTCCTACTTTTTCTCTAGGTTTTTCAATGTTGTTAACCTTAGTGGGATCATTCTTCCTAAAGTTTCTAGGTTCAGCAGTGTTCGTACCTCTTGCCCTTCTGTTACTATTCCTAAGAAAGTTTCTAAAGTTTTTGGCAAGGTAAGCAATCTCTGTAGCAAAGAGCTCATCATCAAATCCACCAACCTCAACATCATCAACTGACTTAAGAGCCATTGATTTGGATTTGCTAGTCTTAGGTAGGTCCAACTCATAAGATTGAAGTGATCCTACAAGTTCATCAACAGGGATGGAGTCCACATCCTTGCTCTCAATGATGGCAGTCATTTTAAGTCTAAAGTCTTCAGTTAAAGATTTAAGAATCTTCCTAACAATTTTAGGTTGATCATAGATTTCACCCAAGTTATAAGCAGAATTAACAATATCATTAAGTTTAGCATAGAATTCATCAAAAGATTCATCATCTGACATCCTAATGCTTTCAAATCTAGTAGTTAATTGCTGTAACTTATTTATTTTGACAGCCTTTGTGCCTTCATGCACAGTCTGGAGGATATTCCAAGTAGTATGAGCAACCTCAACATTAGATATTCTCTTAAATTCCTCCATAGAAACAGCATTAAAGATAGCATTCATAGCTTTGCTGTTGAATGCAGCTGTTTCTTTTTGAGAAGTTTGCCACTCACTAACAGGAGTAGTGGACTTCTCCCATCCGTACTCAACGGAGTTCCAAACTCTCTCATCAATTGATTTCAGGAATGCTTTCATCCTTACTTTCCAATAAGCATAATTATTCCCATCAAAGTGAGAAGGAATAACAAGAGAGTGTCCGTGTTCCATGACAACAGGGGTCAAGGATCAGCTCAGAGATCAAGAGATCAACAACTAGAGAGCTACCTACTCTGATATCACTTGTTGGTTTTTAGACCCCTTAAAACACAATTGAATTAACCTAGTTAATTAACCAAGTTATTACTTAGTCAAATTATTCAAATCTGGGTTATCACAATCAAACAATCATATCATGCAAAGCAGCGGAAAATAAAGAACACACGATATGATGATCCAGGAAACCAAACCGGTAAAAATCTGGGGAGGATTTAACTTAGCTATCCTCAAGGTAAACCTAAATCCACTATCTTGAAAGAATCGAAGTTCATACAATAAGACTTACAAACTCCCCATTCGACTTCTTATTGCTACCCACCAGTAGAACTTACTGACACGACCACGTGCAAGTTCCGAGACCACGGACTCCTTCTTTCTTGGATTCACCACCAGATATAAGCACCCACGCTTGTGTTTCTTTAAGCTTCAATGGCAGCAACTAAATTGATCATCAAGGTGTAGATAACATCTTCTCCTTGAAAACCCTAAGCTTTGTGTAAATGAAAGCTCCTCTAGATCTCACAAGAGATTTACACAAAACAGCAATATGAGCAACATCTAAAATGTGGCTAGGGTTTGCCTTATATACCTAGAAAAAACATAAAACCCTAAAACGTTTTAATGAGCTAGGGCTGAGTTGGAATTCTGCAGAAAAATGCTTCAGACCCGATTTTCGATTGATCGAGCCTAAGCTTCGATTGATCAAACCTGGCAGAAAAGCATAAATGAATCCTGCAAGAGCTTATTCCAACTTTACATAAATGAATCAACTTTGAGCAAGTCTAAACACGACTAAACATATTGTTTTGATCATGGTTTGCCAACAATACACATTAGAGTTCTAAATACATAAAATCCTAAGTCTTTAGAACCTAACATATATATATTTATATTCTTTTCACAATTCAAATGCTAATATATAAAGTGGCAGTCAAACATGCACACTTTTTTGTGGGTAAGTTTCTAGTGTAAACGAGTTTATATCAAGGTGGGTTGAGTCAATTTAAAATTATTAATAAATAGGTTAATTTTGTGTTGACTTGCAATCAATGCGAAATATTAATGACTCGGTTCATTATTTGTGTCAAGATGAGTTAACCCATTTTGACATGACTCTATTTAACCCATACAAATAAATGCCATTTTTATTTTAAAAAAATTAAATACAAAATTATTTAATGAAAAGAATTTGATGACTTGCAACCAGCATGAAATGACTCAGTTCATTATTTGTGCAAGGTGAGTTAACTCATTTAGACACAAATCTGTTTAACTCACATAAATAAACGTTATTTTATTTATAAAAAATTAATTTCAAATATAAAATTGTTTAATTAAAAGAGTTTGAATGGTCATTGATGGGTGAAATTATGATGTGTGGCAAGAATGAGCATAATTGAGATAACAATGCATGAGGAGCTTTAGGCCAAGCTCTCTTGAGCGAGAAAATTTCAAAGTCTACTAATTCCTCATAGTGAAACATATTTAATTCTTAGTACCTACTCCCACCAAGGTCCCCAGTTCTCGTCCTAATCTCCAAAACTAGATACAACTCAAATTTTAAGTTCAAGCTAACAATGACGGAAAAATCTATGAAAGGTATGAACTTTAACCTTACGAAAATCTCCTAAGCAATCCCTTTCATCCCTCGTTGGCAAACCAGTGGTAGTTTTTTGGTCTCTTTCACTCCTCTTTGCAGGTATTTGTGGACGAGGACACACCACTAATCAACTGTATCATCAGTTTTATTGATAAAATTATTCTTTGAAACTCTGAAGCTTTCGACTATTTTATTAAAGGAAAAAAAAAATCATTATATCTTTCTTAGACTATGCGTTTCTAACTTTAACTAAAACTTTATTGGAATGAAATAAGAACTTTTAGATTGTATGTGTGGGAGCAAATGGTCCGAGGACATATTAAGGCTATGGGTCCTGTCTGAGGACGATCAAAGGCCCACACATGTGTAAGCCAAGGTTTGGCACGTGTGCCCAGACTAAGAAAGGAAGAGATCAGGGCCATTTAGGACCGGACTAAAGCCGAGAGTAAGAGGTCTGATTAGAAAAGGTTAACTAACCTGTCGACCGAGGACCATGGGAGGTAGAAGCACCTTGGAAGTCCTATATCTGACTCCCTACACCAGAAAGTAAAGCTCTAAGGGAGATAATAGAGTCGTGTGAGTAACGGAAGGGGGAAAAATCTGGCAAGGTGACTACCACCTCCACATTTAATGCTTTGCACCAACTGAACTGGTTGCATTTATGAGGAAAAGACACATGAACAGCAGCTACACAACTCACATCTCTCTCTCAACCACGTCTAGAAGGGTCTTGATGGGAAAAGCATCTAGATGGCTCCCCTGAGACGTACAAATGGAAGTCTAAGATGCAATGTAAATGGATACATAAGGAAGAAAATGCCTCTGAAAAGGGGATGAACATTCTACAAGAGAAAAAGAGAGAAAAATGGGATGAGATTGTAAAAATATCAGCCTTCACTGTTATAAGATATCCATCCTCAGACTTGCCGAAGGATAGAGTTATGTTGAATCTTGGTCTCTTTTGTTTACGTTAATCCTGTTAGTATTGTTTTTCTATAGCTTGTAGCCATCTTTGCATTGCAATTGACTTGTATGCCCATTCTCTTACAAATTTAATGTACTGGGCTTGAAGAGCTAGGAATTATTAAGTTAATTGGGCTTGGGCCTCTTTTCCAGTCCTTACAGTATGATATTAGTATTTTAATTGATGTTGTCTGAAATTAGAAGTTATGTAGAATTTATTTGTTTACAATTATTATTATAATATATATGTGTTTACAAAACACAAAAATATATTAATCAATTTAGTCATATTCTTTAAATGAGTGAATAGGTTCTATTCATGAATCATGTCAACCCAATACAATATATTTATTAAAAAGATTGAAATGAACCATATCTGTGTTGTGTCAATCCACTTAGTAAATTGGTTGTGTTAGGGTTAAGAGGCTTTGAAATGTTTTATTTATTTATTTAATGATGTGGAACCTCACCAATCCAAGGCCCTTTGGAGCCACGTACCCCTAGAGAGTAAACCACGGATGCACAATTGTTAATAGGTCAAGTTAGTGTTTGACCCATATAGTAAAATACCCTTCAACACGAACTATCACCCCTACTAAATCATATGCATATACATTATAACATATACACATTTATCTTCTAAATCATCAAATATCATACCAAGACATGTAGAAAGTTTATTATAAACCATTCTAAAACAAGTCTACATCATTTTGAAATTCTATTATTTCCTACTTAATATATACTAAGCCTTCTATCATATCATCACAGTATGAGATTATTTCAAATTCTTCCTTGCTTGCACTTATATTTGCAAAATTCAAGTAATATTAAATTTCAAAATAAACTAAGAAAAATTGACAAATAATTAAAGGAAAAGAAAAATTCAACTAAACTAATCCAGATACTATGCACCCACTGGAAAGAAATTCACTGAATTCATTAATTCTAAACAAAATCAAGTAAACCGTTGAACAAATTCCACAAAGCCCACCTAAACGCTATATATGTATAGTGTCTATTTGGAATCATTATATTTGTCTTCTACTTTGTTGAAAATGGGTTAATGTACTTGTAATTGAAAAGGTAATGTTTTAAAATGCTTATGACAAACTCACACCAAATAAAATTGCGAAAGGAAACACAAACCACCTCGTTTCAATTCCTAACGGATTGAAAGATGTCATCTTTGCCTAGAATATCACATCCCATGATAACTAATCTTAGACTCAAAACAGAACAAAATATAAAAATAACTCACAAGAAGTTTTTTTTTTTTTTTTTTTTTTTTGGAGATAGTTTCAACCTATGTCGTCCACTCCCGATAATAGTTATTTATTATCAGATCAAGACACTGATCAATTTTTTGTGTGGGCGGGGATTGAACCCCAAATCTCTCACATGCATCTATTAACTGGTTACCGCAACATTGCTTTGATTCTTTTGTTTTGTTTCTTTTCTTTTTAATATTTCGAAAGTAAATACTATATAGGGTTTTATATGTTGTTGTTGTTGTTGTTTTTTTTTTTTTTTTTTTTTTTTTTTCTTTTTGGGATGGTTTATAGGATTTAAAAAAAAAAAAAAAAAGATTATAGGATTTTAATTGAGTGTGGTAATTCATATTCTTTTTTTAAAAAATTAGTTGATGTGGTATTGTTTCATTGGAGGCTCAATAGCAATATAGCATAACCTTGTTTTGATGTTTTTTAAGTAGGAAAGAGAGGGTTTTACAAGAGTAACCCTAAGTCCTCTTTTTTAAATCCCTTATTAAGAACCATTTTAAATTCTCAATTTTACCCTTATGAATTTAGCTCAGCTCGTGAAATCTCTTGTCATCAAACAAGAGATTTGGAGGATTTGAACCACACTTAACCTGATCTAAGAGCTAGGTTACTAGGCAATGGGTCACTAGGTGAACTGCAAAGTTAGATAATACAAAAAAATAAAAAACTTATTAGTTTGAAAAATCATAAAATAATTGTTTAAAAAAAAATCATAAAATAATTATGTAAATTAAAAAATATAGGGCAAGCCTAAATTATTAAATAAAATTAAGTTTAAAAAACAAGCCACTTAATATTATTCAAACTCAATGTTTCATAAGTAACAACGCTAAAAAATATAAATAAATTTAAATTATGTCATTAAATTTTAGCTAACTCTTTACTAAATAAAATTCTATTGCATTACGTTTCTTAAAATTTTAGGAATAAAAGTATATCTCAAACTTCAAAGTCACAGTGCATATCATATATCTCAATAGATGCTCTAATCCCATGGATTACAATCTAAGCTAACTTGAAACTCTATATATTTTTATTGAAAAGTCCAACATCTACTTCATTATGAAATTTGTGTTTTCACTGTGCTCCAAATTCGGAAAATGTGCAGTGCCCCGCACCATTTAGAACCCTAAAATAAGTGCAATGGCTCTTAATAGCCAATTAGCATAGATTAAGCTAATTTGATGTGTCTGTAAGTGATTGTTGAGTTAGTTAGTTCTATATATATATATATATATATATATATATATTAGTGGTCAGTTGATAGTAATTACTTGGCAAGGGTTATATATATGTACGATGGCAAAACTAGGATTTCAATTCAGGAGGCAAGATTAAAAGATAAGATTAGAAGCGAAATTGATAAAAAAATATTAGTCAGCATTAATAAAAATATATTAAAAAATTATATAAAAAAAACACAAATAATCAATTCATAACTAATAAAAATTAATTCAAGAGATTAATCTATGTAGATAAATTTTTTTCTAAAAACAAATCTATGTAAAGAAAGTTTAAATATGTAATCTGAAGCAAAAACAATTAGTGGAGGGATGAAGGCTAAAATGTAAATCGCAACCTCTAAGTTTGGTTAAAATTCATTTCAATCCTCTAACTTTATTTTCCTTCAATTGAGTTCTCTAAGTTTCAAATTTATTTAATTCATGCATTCTATCTAATTTTGTTAAAAAAAATTCATTAAAAAAATATTATTTTCCCATGAGAAAAATCTATAAAATATTTATTTTATAGATGTTTTAGGTGAGAATTTTTTTCATTAGTTAATTGCATACTTAATGACAATTTTTTTTTTAAACATAGTTGAACCTGAATTGAATAAATTACAAGCATAGAGGACTTAGTTGAAGAAATGTAAATTTAGAGAACTGAAATGAATTTCAATCAAACTTAGAGAGTTCAATTTGCATTTTACCATTTTTTTTTTAAAACTCGGTAGCTCAAGCTATTTCCCCCTTAAATCCCCAAGCACTTTGTGTATGAAGAGATGTCAATTCAGTTACAAGACCTTTTGAGTTAAAAGGTTGTGAAAAAAAAATTAAAATTAGTTTGGTATGTGATTTTTTTTTTTTAACTTAGGAAGTGTTGCAATATGAAAATTTTAATTTCAATTATTGTGAAAGACCAAGTGTCATGAGGCAATTTGTAGATTAGCTCTTCTTTTTCTTTTTTTGGTTGAAAAATAGGTAGAAATTGTATATTGCATTGTAATCTAAATAATATGGTACATAAAGTATTTGTCCTAAAAGTATATTCCCTCCTAGCTATCCACAACATCAAGATAACGACAATAAGAACTATTTCATCGTGGCTTCTGATCAGTCCCTTCAAGAATTAATAATGTTTCATATACCAACGTCGAACGCAAACTGCACTACTAGTTTTGGATAGCCACCATCAAGTATGAAATCTGTAAATCAACAAAAAAAAACTAAACTCCCTCTCTTACACATAACGTGTTATTTATTTATTTATTTATTTTTGATAAACACACATAGATATATTATTAGAACATCAAAATCCACATATATCTTGGATAAGAGCTTGCTGAATACAGCAAGGAGTCTCTTCAATCCAAATTACATCATTAACATGACTTAGAGCTTGTCTTACTAGAATGTGGGTTGACTGGTTGCCATTTCTTCTCACATGAGAATAATGAACAACACCAATAGTTGATCCTAAAGCATGATATCCTTCCACAACAGCAGCAACCGAGGTAGGAGGTTCTGTAACTCGCTTAAGGGCATTTGAAATAATCAAAGAATCCCCTTCCAGCACCCCGTCCATCAGCCTCAAATGTCTTGCCAATAACACGCCAGCTTCGTAGGCATTTGCTTCAACTTCAAGAACCCCCAATTGAGCTCTGATTTTTCTGCATAATGCAGCCAATATTCGGCCTCTGTGATCTCTAATTACTACCCCAATTCTAGCCAACTTCTTTGTGGGAGAAAGGGCCCCATCCACATTAATTTTACATAAATCCAATGGAGGAGGAACCCAGGCCGAAGGCATAGCAGCAACATCTCTGTCAACTGGCTGCTGCATTAAATCTGAACCAGCAACTACTACTCTTTCCACGGGCTGCTGCAATATATCAGAGACAACACCTCTGTCAACGGGCTCCTGCAATAAATCTGAACCAGCAACAACTTCTCTGTCCACGGGCTGCTGCACCATGTCAGAACCAACCATTTCGTGCACTTCAATTGCAGACCAATGTTCCTGAAGGTAACCTGCTGCCCACCGAGTTGTCTCCATTCCATTTTTGGCTTCACCTCCATGATAAACCTCATTCCCATTACACCATAATGCCCAAGCTATCATTACCACTTGTGAACACTTCTCATCCCCAACAACTTTAGTCATCATTTCAAGCCATAAAAGGTCCTGCAAAGAGTTAATATTAGTATTCAGAGGCAGCAGATGTATCTTTGAAGCAGCCCAAGCCTTCTGTGCTCTCGGACAGCCCCAAAAAATGTGGCCATTCGTTTCTGCCTCACCCTGACAGCACACACACACATCTTCAGCTATAACATTACGTCTCTTCAATTTGGCCTTGTTGGTAAAATATCGCGACAAGCACGCCAACAAAAATGTCAAACCTTATGAGGGATAGGCAGTGACCAAACTTTCTTCCAAAATTTCCTTAACAAACTAGCATCAGAAGTAGTTCCATGGTTCCTTAATTTGAACAAAGTAATCGCTAATTTATATGCACTCCCAACAGTAAATTTTCCATTGTTAGTTTCAGCCCAAACCAGTTTGTCCGGAAGTAATGCAGCACTCAAGGGAATACTTTTAATTAAATCAGCTTCATGATCAATAAAAAGACTATCAATTACCTCATTCTTCCACCTGGCTGTGCTTGAATCAATTAAATCAGCAACCATTGTATCACCACTCAGAAACATCCTTGGAGAAATTACATTATAAGTTGAACCCCGTGGCAGCCACCTATCTTGCCAAACCTTAATA
>JARYZH020002506.1:0-15356 GCA_030021035.2 Notholithocarpus densiflorus
CCTTGCCCCGGGGGGGGGGGGGGGGTGGGGGGGGTGTAAGAAAAGTCAAAGACTCAAGACTGAAGAAATATTGCAGAAATTTGAGGAAAAAGGCCAACACAAAACTGGTTGCCTTTATAATTTTGCATTCCGGAAGAATCTTTAATTTCGGCCGATTTAAGAAGCAGCTTTAAATGGGCAAACAGAAAATGTTGTGACACAAAACAATCTCTTCCAAAAATCCTTGATAACCAATAGAAGTTTAGCTGAGGTAATTACCCACACCTCTTCATCCTTAGACTCTTTTATCAACAATTTGAAAAAAAAAAAAAATCAAATTGATTGAACAAGAGCTTGCAACAATTGTATCTACAATAAAAAAATATGTCTATTTCATTCTCTCTCATAGGGTAGAAAGAAAAGAAAAGAAAGCAATTGCTGACACAACTTTAGTCCATAGAAAGGTCACAAGGGACAGCTTCCCTACCCTCCCCAATGTTTGTCTACACCCCTTACCAATATAGACAATCATTGTATAAAGATTTGTCTATACCTTTAGCCTCCCCATTTTTATCCACCCCTTCTAGACAAAATTTTCACCCTTAGCCACAACACATCCTGATTATAACCCCTTCAAAACAAGTGGAATTCTCCTAGCTATAATATACAAATCAACACATCCTAGTACTTTTTTAAAAGAAATCTTCTTTTATTTTAATGAGAGACTGTCACATCACCCACTAACTAAATAAAACGTAGAGATTAAAACTCACTACCACTTGTTATTGTATATTTAAAACAAAATGACATGTTTAGTTAAAAAAGTATTAAATGTAAGCCAAACTCTTCATTGGAATGACTGAAACAAGCATGGAGTGAATCTAAATTTTTTTCGAGGTGGAATAAAAGAGTTCTTCGTTTTGATTTGTATATCGGTATGAAAAATTTCACTCATTCCAACCAAAATGAAATGGATTTCAAATCCAAAAAAAAAAAAAAAAAAAAAAAAAAAAAAATCGTTAAAAGAAGTTAGTGGATATTTTGGTTCGTTTGAGATATTAGAAAGAACAATTTAGTAATTTTAACATGGGTAAGAGTAAGAAAATATATACTTTTTAGTTTTTGGGAATGTAGCCAACCATGACAGAGTATGACTAGGATTAAATAGAATGGTGAAAAAAAGTATATGCGACCGACTTGACTAATCTATTAAGATTTATAATTGATTTAAAAAGCTGAAGACTAATGGTTTGTTTGAATTGAGAGAGGGAGAGGGGAGTATAGTAGAGTTCGTCAGAAATTAATTTGATTTTTAGCTAACTTTACACTACTCCTCCTGCTTTCCCCTCAATCTAAGCAAGCTTTAAGACTTGATTATTGTTGTTATTATTTGACCATATGACTTACATGTGACTGATAATCTTAATACTTAATCTAATTATAGGGTGCAAATAGCAAGTTTTATTTAAAATTGGGGTAAAATGAAAATATCCCAATAATTTTAAGGTGGATTTGCTCAATTAATTAATTAATTTTTTTTTTTTTGGTTATTTGAATATCGATCGTTTATGGGTAGTAATTGAGCTATGGATAAAAATCCTTTTGTCTCATTTCAAGCAATTCCCTTCATACTAGTAATAAAACTTCTTACATTTTTTTTTTTCATAAAATAACCAAAGTTTAAATTATAAAAAAAAAAACATAATATATTATAATTAATTGAATATAATAAAAAAATAAAAAAAATAAATTTAAATATGAGATGGAGAATTTTCATTCAAGCTATACAAAGCTATTAATTATCTTATGGATGAATAAATTCATAATATTCCTCTCCTTTTTCTTGTCAGTAGAGTTAGATACAAGTGTAAATGAATGAACATTTAACTGTTAAAAAAATTAAATAAAAAAACAACAAAAAAAGAGAGAACATTTTTACTGGATACAGTGAAACCACCGAGGTGTTATATCATGTACCCGGCATACAGGATATACAAAAGCCAAAACACCAGGCTTGGTTCAGTCATCAGTGGACCGGTTGAAACCTGACAGTTGGAATCGAGTCCAGACATGACTTTCTGGAAACGAACCAAAATTCGTACGGACAGTTAACACTAGAAAAAGAATGAAAAAACAGCAAATCCAGAGTGGGCCTCGTATTCAATGCTTTCAATTTCATGAAGCAATCATATGTTGTCACTGTTTGGACTATTTCTTTCAAACAAGTTATACGAATGAAATTAAAAATCATCCAATATGATGAATCATGTCTTAATTAATACGCATTCATCTATGTATATTGTGATGGTTGAGGCGTTATACGGCATATATATACATGATCTTTTTCGAACGGCTTAATAATGGTGATCGAATTTGATTCCTCACATTGTTGAACCTTCTTTACTCACAAATTTTCCGCTTGATTGATCGAGGGAGTTATGCGTGTTGGTGAGTGTAAAACAACGTATGTTATTCTGTAACTTATTTAGTGTAGTGTTTTGAAGAATTTGACGAAGAACTTGATACGTTGAAGTGTGTACAAGTGAACGTGTTTAAAGTTTAGG
This sequence comes from Notholithocarpus densiflorus, assembly GCA_030021035.2. Lineage (NCBI taxonomy): Eukaryota > Viridiplantae > Streptophyta > Magnoliopsida > Fagales > Fagaceae > Notholithocarpus > Notholithocarpus densiflorus. The sequence continues at coordinate 2,544 of JARYZH020002506.1, forward strand.
ACGAGTAAATGTTGCATAAGTATGCTAATGTCTCCTCTAATCTTTTTCTCTCAGTATTTCCGCAGCACCTCACAACTCACAATTTTTAATGTAAGAGCAGGAGAAATCGAGATTCCGAAAGAAAAGTCCCTTAATTTAGTGGTGTGGATACTATTTATAGGAGGGATGGAGAAAATAACTTCATTTTTTACTTCATCTTCTCCCCTTTGGAGTTTTCAACTTGGTTTTATCCTTAAACGCATTTGAATTTGATTTCAAGCTGATAATATATGCCAAAACTCAGATTTGATGGGAATCAGAACATGAGTACCAATTGACACCCATGTCTCTGTGACAAGGTGCCAATTAATTAGCATTTGTGTCCTAGGCATATTTTGGCATAAAGTTTGTCTTTTGGTAGGTTTTGCTTAATTTTCTTACTTGTTCGAGGAAAATACGATTTTTAAGCTATTTTAAAGCCAATAGAGCACTCACAGCAGTTGTATTATATAGGTATAATGGTATTTTTTAGCTCTCAATCACAAAAACCATGCTGCAGCAATGGAGCTAAATCTATTTTTTTTAGCTCCACTGCTACAGTGCACATCTATAAATAGATGTGCACTGTTCATGAGAGCTAAACAAAAAAAATATTATTTTAATCCCTCGGTGATTAAAATAATACATACCGTCACACTCTCTCTCTCTCTCTTATTCACTCTCATCTCATCTCCTCATCTCTGAAGCTCATCTCTCTCAAGCTCCCTCTCTCAACTCCGGTCTCTCACTCTCTCAACTCCGGTCTCCGGTATCTCACTCTCTCAACTGGCTAGATCGGCGTGGTGTGGTGGTGGTTGTGGTTGTGTGGGTAGATCGGCGTCAGTAGGTGGTTGGGTTCATCGGTGGGTGTCTAGGCTGTGGGCACCAATCAACACTTTTTCTTTTTTTTTTTCCTGTTGTGGGCTGTGGGCTGTGGTGTGGTGGTGGTTGTGGTTGTGTGGGTAGATCTGCGTCAGTAGGTGGTTGGGTTCATCGGTGGGTGGCTAGGTTGTGGGTGGGTTTATGGGTAGATCGGTGTGTTTGTGGTGGTGGCTCGGGTGGGTTCGTGGTGGTGGGTGTGGGTGTTGCTTGGTGGGTGTGGACTTGGTTGGGTTTTTTTTTTTTTTTTTTTTTTTTTCTTTGTTGTGGGCTGTGGTGGTTGTGGTTGTGGCTGTGATGTATATGTGTAGTGAATATATTATTTTATTGTAGTGTGATGGATTATTTTATTGTAGTAAATATATTATTTTATTGTGATGTTTATATTATTTTATTGTGTTGAAAGCTAAAATAGATCCACTGCTGCAGCATGTGTGTAGGTAAAATAGATAAAGTAACTCTGGGTGGAGCTAAATTGCTAAATTTTTAGCTCCACTGCTATGGATGCTCTTAGAGCACCTACGATAGTGGTGCTAAAAAGCTATTTATAGCACCACTATATATAAAAAGAGAGTTGCAATAGTGGTGCTAAAGGTAAAATTTTTACCTTCATAGCTATAATGCACAGCTATATATATAGCTGTGCACGGTAACTGAGAGCTAAAAAAATATATACTCAGGAACTCTCAACTCTCTCAAACTCTCACCTCTCTGTCTCACTGCCGCTGGCCCGACTCAAATCTCAACGTCACCGGCCCACCGGCTAACCCACTTCGTCGAACTCCCAAGCCGACCCAAGCCGCAGATCCATGCCTCAGACCCACGCATTGACTCTCTCTCTCTCTCTCTCTCTCTCTCTCTGCCATGGACAAGTCCTACTCAAGCCTCCCTACCAGCCATTTGCTCGGCTCAGTTCCTGTATGTTCTGATTTTATATAATTTCTCTTTCTGATCAATTTTGTGTTTACTTCTCTGTAATTTTACTAATTTGACCTTCTTTTTTTTTTTTTTTTTTTGGTTTTTCATTTTCTGTATTTTGATTTGGGAGCAAATTAATCTACTGCATGTAGTAATCGAGATCGATCACTTTTGTTTTTGTTTTTGTTTTTGTTTTTATTTTCTCCGTTTTGTTTGTTTCCTGAGAAAGCTGAGGAAAACGGAAAAGAATTTCAAATTTCATGTAATTTCAAGTATTGTGCCTTTTAAGAAAACAAAAGTCAAAAACTGAAGTCAGCGAAATGGTTCTACAAAGCAAATTTCGCATTACTAGAAGCTGGAGCTTTATTTCATAATGATTAATATATGGACAATGATCGATTATAAATTTATGTATATGGTTGAGTTATTACATTCTGTTTATATAATTTGGGGTTAAAACAAAATATTATTGTTACACTATATGATTATTTGCTATCATGATGTTTGAGAAATTGTTTTAGTAAAAAAAAAAAAATGCATAAGTATAATTTGGGGTTAAAAAAATTACTTGTTAACACTAGACGATTATTTGCTATCATGTGGGCGGCGGCGGTGGCGGCGGCAGCGGTGGTGGAAGAGTTGGTGGCAGCGGCGGCAGTGACGGCGGTAGTGACAGCGGTAGCGATTGCGGTAGTTGTGATTGTTGTTTATTATAGTGGATATATTATTTTATTGTGTTGAAAGCTAAAATAGATCCACTGTTGCTGGATGCTTTGTAAAGTGAGTAGGTAAAATAGATAAAGTAACTTTTTGTGGTATTGTAGCTAAAAAACATAACATCACTGCTGTGGATGCTCTTAATCATTGTTATGGATTCCGTTCCGTTCCGACCGGAACGGCCGGAATATCTCATACCGGTGTGTAAACCAGAATGGTAATACCCTCCATTCCACCTCGGATTAAATTTCGCCCCATTTCGGCCCGTTCCGGGCGTTCCGGTCAATTTCGGCCAATTTCGGCCGAAATTCATTTTCCAGCCGGTATGATTTTGGCTTCTTATTTTCCCTTTCTGAACTTGATCGGTGTCCTGTAGCTTATAATCTCTCTATCATCTCTCACTATTTGACCCTCTCAACTGTGACGGAGAAGTTGAAAATAAAATTGAAGAGCAAGATGAACTGATGAAGCAAAAATGGCGTGACTTGTGAAAAAAAGAAAAAGAAAAAAAAAAGGAGACGAAGAAGATGAGAATGAGTGGAGAAAGGAGCTCAGACCTGAAACGATGAAGAGAGCTTAAAGACTAGCAATCTGCATTAGTAGGTTACACTGTTATAGTGTACTAATCACGTGGGTGGGTTGGGAAATGGGAAAAAGTAGATAGTAGGAAGCTTCTTGGAAGCTCCCTTGGGTACAATTACCCAAAATGTGAGTTTTATTTACAAAAAAATCATAAAATAATTTTTTTTAAAAATAATAATCCCATTTTATTTTAATAGAAAGCTATATTAAATTCATTATTTTACATAAGAGCAATAATAATATATAAATATATATTTTAGCAGTAATTTTGAAATGGTTTCCGAAATGGTACCCGAAATTGGTTGGTACCGAAATATTCCATTCCAATAGACAAACCGAAACGGGTTCCGAAACGGTATTCATAACATTGCTCTTAATTATTAGAACATTATTTTGGTGACCCTATCTCTTAATCTTCAATTTTATTAGTCATTTTCAAGGAGGGAAAATCAAAAATTATATTTTAGGGTTTTATCTCATGAATTTTCATAGTGTTTTTAATTACATCATTGTCTTAATGTGTAAGGATGCATATCAACCATTTAGTCATGATGTGGTTTGATCTTTTGATTGGGTGACCTGATTTTCGTGTTCTTTATTTTATTTTATTTTATTTTTATCATGGTGAACTCAATTTTATTTTAGAGTGAAGTTTATGTTCATCAAACGACATTTATTTTTCGAATATTTTAAAATATCGATTTTATTTTATTTTTGATGGATTGCTGGTTGCAAAATGGGGTGTTTACACTATTTTATTTTAGAATCTTTCGAAAATCATAATATTTTCACAATAAATCTTATATGAAAGTTCTATCTATATTTACTGCTGATGTTATTGATTACTACTTGATCCCCAAGAAACGTAGGAAAAAAGATGAGTTGAATGTTGAATTTTGAGCGAGACAAATACAGGGGAATAATGTCTAGTTGTTGATGTTGAAGAACCTGATGCTCAAGCTGCGAAGAAGCTCAAACTGTCCTTGGTTCAGCAGTAGCAAATTGTTTCATTTATCTAGCACGTGCTGTGCACAGGCCATGATGCGCACCGTTTCATTAATCACTTAAGTGATGCGCACCGTTTTGATTGATGTTCTGGTGTTTCTTCTTTAAGCCTTAAACGGTGTCGTCTGATGCAAGAGTAAATGTTAGTTACTAATGGCGCAAAGATTAGTTATAATTCCACAGTTAATTCCTTGAATCACGGCGCATAGTTTGGATCGTAATCTATTCTGTTATTGGGAATGATGTGTATCTATAAATAGAGAGCTATGTTTCAGATGTAATTATGCTAGTGAAAAACAGTTTTCTTCTTCAATAAAATCTTTTCTCTTTATCTCATTCTCTCTCTCTTCACTGTGTTCTTCTTCTTGATCTGTTTTCTCAAGAACTCTTTCTCTGGTTTTACTTGATTCTGAGACTAGCATTCATAAAGTTTCACCGTATTACAATTTTTCTTCAGTTGATAGATATAGGGAGTAGTTTCTAGTTGTTGTGTAACTTGTATATTTTAGTTGGAGACACTATAATCTAATGGCTCTATGAAAGGTCGTCAGAAATATGTAATGTAAAGAGTGTGTAAAACACTCCTCTCACATATATATAGGAGCCATACACATAGAACCTACATGAATAGAAATTGATATCTCATATACTCATCACATAAGTTCTATCTCAACTAAGTTGAACTGCTAAGCGAGTCAGGTCCCATTTGAGTTTGGGTCAGATCAGGTTTGGGTTAGAAATAAGATTCGAGTCGATCGGGTAGATTGTAGGTTGACCCACATTTTTTTACATGCAGAAAAGTAAACATAATAATGGTGATCATCATAGGTGTAGCTAGGGGGGCCACCCCTAGCTTTTTGCAATTTTCCACTATATATATATATATATATATAATATTCAAATAATAAATAAATACAAATTATAGAAAAACGTAGTTATTAGTCCTCAAAATTTTAGAATTTAGGTCTTTAACTCCCCAATCCTTTTTTATTAGTCTTGAACACAAGTTATATACATTGTGTAATTGTTTGGGTTTTGGATTGCTTCTAAATAATTTTTTTTTTTTTTTTATATTTAGCTTGGCCCCCCTAGAATTTTTTTGGCTCCGCCACTTATTGTCTTTGTCTTTGTCTTCCTTTCAATACAAATAAAACAACAAAAAAACTCATATGTGCGATTTGTTATATTTAATTGGAAGACAAAAAATTGTGACCATGATAAGAAAAAAGGGTTTTACTAATGTATACCTTAGAAAACCATTTTAGAAATTTTTTTATGCAAAAACAAAAAGGTTACTAACTTTGTTTTACAGTTTTTTCAATTCTCCATAAAATGTTTCCAAAAATTAATGATTAATGTATGCTCTAAGGGCATACATTAACTAGACCCTAAGAAAAATTATATTGTAATGTAGTTTGGAAATCATCCAAGTAGAGGATTTAAACATAAGCTCAAAACAAAAAGGTGGATGAAATGTGAGGGAGGATTATGGACAATTGCTTGAATTTATTGAATGAAATTTTTGAGTGGGATAAACATGTTAGATATATATTAGTTCATTAGCATAGGCCTAAGCTTAATTCTACTTTGATTTCTTATAAGATGCCAGTTGAGTCCTATAAGTAACATTCGCTGATCCTTGGTCGACATCGTTTATGGTTGAGACTGGGATGGTATCTGATCGTCTTTAAGCTCCTAACTTTCATTTTTGATTAATGAAAACATCATTGGCAAATGCTTTCGCAATTGTTCATCTTTCATAAATCCAATAATTTCACCTCTGACCATAGTTGTCAGTATTGTACGATACACGATACGTATCATACGATACGTAGGACTGAGCACTTGACCCGGCCCACCCGAAACCCGACCCGACCCGGCTCAACCCGACCCGACCGGTTTTGGGCGGGTCTGAGAATATTCGGGTCGGGTTTCGGGTCTTATTTTCGGGTTATTATCAGGTTCAAGTCGGTATCGGGTCGGTTTTCGGGTCATATAAATACCCTTAAGTCTGAACCCGATTTTTGTTTTTCAGAAAAAAACCCTACGTTGGTCTCCCTCAGCTCTCTTTCTTTATTCCTCAAAGGCTTAAACCTCATCCTTACAAGCCAGTTTCAAGCTAGTTGCTCCATTTGTCTCTGTGTAAGTCATCCTTCTCTGTGTAAGTCATAGAATAAATAGCTAAACCTATTTCTTGTTATCTCTGTTTCTTGTTAATATAGTTGGGTTTTTAATACTTTCGGATTTTGGGGCTTTTTTCTATGTGAATATCCTATTTGGGTTTGATTTTCTTGCGTTTTGTGATGTGGGTTTGGCTTGAATCGTTTTTTTTAAGGACCCATTTCGATTTTTTTTCAGGTTTTTAAGGACCCATTTCATTTTTTTTTAAGGACCCTTGTCTTAGTTTCTGATTTTGGGAGATTTTACATCTTTTAGGAACAACCCTTTTCATATTGATGAAAAAGAACTACTTTGGATCTTTTAGTGTCTTGAAGCAATCTGTCCTCGAACTCTCTATTTCAGTTTTCAGCACAGGTAATATAATGTACTAGCTACGAACCTGTGTTCCAACTTCCAATGAAGAAATCCCTTATGCATTGATAAATTGTTCCAGTGAGCCTAAGGGCTACTAATGATATAGAGCTGAATGTGAACTCGTGTAAAAGCATCTTTTTTTTTTTTTTTTTTTTTTTTTTGACTGGCTGCATGTTTTGGGAAGTATACATTGCGATTCTATTTTGGAATTCATCTATCTCCAGCTCCTTACCCTTTTTGGGCATGACATTAGAGCAGTTTCTTGCCTCTCTTTCTCTCTTCATGGAGATATTGTATTTGCTCCTTTGTGGTAACCCAAATCTGACCCGGAAAGATGCTGTGTATTGTCTCATAGAATAGATTAGAAGCCATCACTCTTTAGTATTACTTAACTTTAATTTTAGTATATTTCCTGTTCTCTTGATGAACAAACTTACCCTTAATTTACATCTTTGTATTGCTATGTTTGCAGGATTGGTAGAGGAAATCCAATTTGTTAGTGGCACTAAATAAGGTTTTGTTGAATTTTGGATGCTTATTTTTGTCCAAGATTAGTACCAATTTGGGATACGATCTTTGATAAAGAACTACACTTGATGAAAAGGTATCCGCTGAATTACATTTTCCTACACTTATTGCTCTCTTGGTCGAAACAATTAACTACTTTTGAACTCTCCAAGTGAAAGTTCAGATCCTAGTCCTAGACAAATATTGATACATGTGTATGCTTTAAACAAACTGCGACCAAAATGGTGGAAGTGCCATCTTAACCTATAAGTTAGTTTTACATCAATTATTTATTAAAAAGTCAGTGTTAAATTAATTGCTTTAGATCTCTCACAGATCTGGTTGTATTTCTAATAGATCTCTCATCTCGATTTGTTTTATGTGGTACTAGGTCATGGATTCAATGGAGCCTACACAACCTGATGTTGCCACCACAAGAGCAACCATGAGACCTCCTCGTCCACCGCAGGTGATATCTTCTTCTAATCCTAATAAGAGAAAATCATCATCAATTGTTTGGGATCACTTTGAGAAGTTTATAGATGAGGAAGGTAGAACTAAGGCAAGATGTATATATTGTAGCAAGGAGTACATGGCTGATAGTAAAATTTATGGGACATCTAATTTAAAAAACCATACACCCATTTGTCCTGAATATCTTTTTAATGAACTGCATGATGGACAAGACCCATTGTCCAAGGATGTAGAGGAGGGAAATCTAGTGCCTAGGACTTTTACAAATGTTGTGGGTAAAAAAGTTCTTGCTGAAATGATCATATTAGATGAACTTCCATTTAGGTTTGTAGAGAATCAAGGATTTAGAAGGTTTTTTAATGTCTTCCAACCTAATTTTAATATCCCATCTCGTTTCACGGTAGCTAAAGATATGAGTCGGATTTATTTTGAAGAGAAGGATAAGTTGAGAAATGCCTTGAGAGGCCGTAGGCTTTACCTTACCACTGACACATGGACTTCAATACAAAATTTTAATTACATGTGTCTTACTTGTCATTTTATAAATGATGATTGGAAGTTACATAAAAAGAATTTTGAATTTTTGTATTGTTGATAACCATAAGGGGAAAACCATTGGCAAAATGGTTGAATCTTGTTTAGAAGAGTGGAATATTGAGGGGATTTTCACCTTGACGGTGGATAATGCTTCCTCAAATGACGTAGCAATTAGTTACTTGAAAGAAGCTACTAATAGGTGGAAAGGTACTATTTTGCGGAATGAATTTGTTCATGTGAGGTGTTGTGCTCACATCCTGAATCTTATTGTGACTGATGGCTTAAAACATTATAATAAGTCAATTGATAGGGTGCGTCATGTGGTTAGATATGTGAAAGCTTCTCCAAATAGGTTACAAACCTTCAAGAGGTGTGTGGAGAAAGTGAAAATAGAGTCAAAGGCTATTCTATGTTTGGATGTGGCCACTAGATGGAACTCTATCTATAAAATGTTGGAAAATGCTGAAAAGTTTGAACATGCATTCAAGCGGATGGAATATGAAGATCTTGAATATATTCTACACTTTTGGGATGGGGACTTTGATAGGAGACCTCCAAATGAGGATGATTGGGAGACTTGTAGAAAATTTGTTAAGTTTTTGAAACTTTTTTATAATGCCACAAAGAGTTTTTCAGGTTCCTTGTATGTGACATTAAATGCTTTCTTTGATGAGATATATATGATTAAAAGAAAGATAGATATCTTTTCTAGGAGTGAAGACCATTTTTTGTACTCAATGGCAAAAACAATGAAAGAGAAGTTTGACAAGTATTGGGGGAGTGGGGAGGATTCATCAAAGAAGGGAAATGTGCTTTTGTATGTTGCTGTGGTGCTTGATCCTCGAAAGAAGTTAGATTATTTGAATTATTGTTTGTCAAATTTGTATGGGGAGAATGTTGCTAAGGTTATCATTGACCTTGTGGAAAGTGTATTGAAACGCTTGTATGAGCATTATAATTCAACTCATTTATCATATGTGTCTATACAAAGTGCGAGTGAGATATCAAGAATGGAAGGTGTTGGTGTTGGTGTTGGTGTTGGTGTTGGTGTTGGTGTTGATGTTGATGATGATGATGATGATGATGATCCAAACAGATTTATTGCCTCTCAATACAAGGCTTTTAGGCAAGGAAAACAACATGTTGGGTGTGTAGATGAGGTTGCAAAATACTTGATGGAGAATATTGAAGGGGAAAATGACAAAACTTTTAATATACTAACTTGGTGGAAGTATAATACTAATAAGTATAGTATACTATCTCGACTGGCACGAGATGTGTTGGCTGTACCTATTTCTACTGTGACTTCTGAGTCGGCATTTAGTACGGGAGGACGTATACTAGACCCATTCCGTAGTTCACTTGCTCCTGAGATGGTACAATCTCTCATATGTACTCAAAATTGGCTTTAATCTTCAGTGCAAATTTCGCTTCGACAGGCCATGGATGATGTTGAGCTATTTGAAGATTATGGAAAATGTAATGTTCTTAAAATTTATTAATTTGTGCTTTAACTGAAATTTAATATATCTTGTATATTTAATATATCTTGTTAGTGCATTAAATGAAATTTAATATATATTGTTGTTCTAAAATGTTTTGAAGCTTTTTTGGAAGCGAAGTTAGCTTCACCTTCAGCAGCATCACCTTCACCATCATGCACAGTTACAAATCTTGACTGATCTGCCTACATACATTGGTGAGTTTTTCTTGGATTCTGTTTGTGTTAGGATTAATTAATTTTTTGTGGAATTGACATTGAGTTATCTGTTGGGTTGGTGTTTGTAGTTTTAGGATTTTTTATGCAATTTGAGGATGACAGTTTGGAGTTTACAAGACTGTGAAGTAGTGGAATAAAATCATAATTGCTGCTTCAAATCATAGCATATTGCTGCAATTGTTCCTGAACCTTTACTTTGCTAGATTTATAATTTAGAGCACTTTTCACCATATTTTGTTTGAGAACAGATATGAAATTACCGTATGCTTCACACTTGTACCGTGGAATAAAATCAATTATCAATGCAATAAAATCTTGACAACTGTGCCTTAGTTAGTTGTCTTGTTTCTTATTTGGGTGGACCATACTATTAGCATATTGAATACTTTAAGTAGAGCGATATGGTTGGAAAAGGTTTTCTAGAGATCAAGAAAATTTTGTGTATATTTGATTTTATGTGCTGACTTTGTGGGACTGGCTTCAATCAATGCAGAGATAAGTATGAACCGAGAAAAAAAAAGGTGGTCTTCAATTAACGCAAATAGTCTTCTAGAGTTTGGTGTATCATTTGCTGATGCTGCAGAAATTGTGAGGCAAGTAATTTTTGAATCTACTTCACTGTCTAGTTATTACCTTCGTCTTTCATTATTCTTCTCATATATTGATTATTAATTTTTGCAGTTATGCTCAAAGACGAGGGATCAATGTATTGGGTGAAATTGATGTTCCTGGACATGCTCGCTCATGGTAGCTACTACCTCTGCCAAGTCTCATTGTAGTCTAATTTCAATGTGTAAAGAAAAAAAAAAAAAAGACTTCCTAATTTCAATGTGTAGACTTGGTCTTATGTAAATTGGAGATGGACCATGCAATTTTATTGATATGTAAATTTCGTTTTTTGTTGTTGCCAATTTGCTTAGGACAATACTAATCTTAAAACCCAGGAATGATTTTTTATTTATTTGTTTTTTTTTTATGAATGAGCAAATTCATTCAAAAGAAATAACCCACTGCAAGGATAGGAAAATCTGAACAGTCAAACAAAATATCCAAGAGCTGAACTAATAGCAACCCTTACTTCCCGTTTAACAAGCAGAAGCAGAAAAAAAAAAAAAAAAAAAAGGGTCCAACCCGAGACTCGACTCGAGACCCGGAAAATAGACCCGATTACAGACCCGATTTTCCGGGTCGGGTCGAGTTTCAGGCAGCCAAACCCGATTTCTATCGGGTCGGGTTTCGGGTCACAGTAAACCCGACCCAATATCAGTCCTAACGATACGTATCGTATTGTGTGTAAAAAGTTCTGTATCGTATCGGCGTATCGTAAGTGTTTATGAATTGTATGATACAGTGTGTATATCGTATGAATTGTATCGTATCGTACGATACATAGACAAATGCTTTAAAATGAGATTTTTTGTTAAAATTTGTAATTTTGTTTGAATCTAACAAGTTATTAGACTTGTTTTTAACATAAAATTATTAGTTTACTTAATTTAGCCAACTAAAATAACATATTCATAAGTTTTTTTTTCTCTCTCCTAGAATTGGACTACACAGTACACAGTACACACTTACCCTTCACTTTAATATATATATTTACAAATTTATTTTATATACTATGAATAAAATATTAATTGACAACATAAATTTTTATTTTTATCATTATTGTTATAAGTCCAAGAAACTAGAATGCCAAAAAAAATTTTAAAATAAAAAGAACAAGAAGAGATAGTAAATGTTAATGACGAATGATGAAGAAGAAAATTTGAATGAAGAAATAAGTTTGCAAAATTATAAACATGATGATAGAATTGACTTAGATGAGGTTGATTAGGCAATATGATGAAAATAAATTATTATTTTTGGGTCATTTGCAATATATTATCACTTTTGAATTTAAGTAATTTGAATGTGTATGTTATAAACACATGCTAATTTAATATATTTAGTTAGCTTACTAAATATTATTACATAAGTGATGAAAAAATTAGTCATTAGTTGAATATATTCAAAATTTATAATGAATATACATTTTATATATATATATATATGTATATTTATGATTTTTTATAGATTTTATTAAGTGTTTGTGTATCTTACGATACACGATACGATACGATACACGATAAGAAAAAATTAAAAATCGATTCACGATACAATTCACGTTTTGACAACTATGCCTCTGACTATGAAATATGAATGCTCCCTAACTGTCCCTACTAATCATTACTCCGATCTTGAAGGCCAACTAATTAGGACCAAAATCCTATGATGTTATCCCATGCTAATGTATCCAGAGCGTACGCTTGCTTTAAGCACTCTAATTTCTTCAAGTAACAACACTGTAGGCATGACCCGGCCAGTTAAGGCCAAGAGCGCATCGCCGGTAGAAGGAACGAAGTCTATACTAATGGGCTAATATATTTGTAACAAAACATAAACTCATGAAATTGAGGTTAAAAAATTGGAAAATAAAGGATCACTCAATCCAAACAGGCCCTAGATAACCATTAATTGCAAATAGCTGGATTGAGGTTCTGCAGTGTACGAACGTTTGGCACATAGAAATCTGATCATTCATATCATAGGTGTCAATGTAAAACTGAAGAAGTTGTACTCCATGCTGGTGTAAACAATTGAGTTTGCCCTATCTCATTCTTTGTAGGCTTTATACAGTTACAATAAATTCTAATTTGCTCACTTTATTATAGAGTTGTATCGTGTTGTTTTGTGCAATAAAAAGTTTAAGCTTGCGAATTAAAAAAAAAGATCGATGAAATCAATGAAAAAGAGAAGGGCCAAAAAAAAGAAAAAAGAAAAAAGAAAAAAAGAATGATGTGAATTGTGAACCAAAGAACAATATGAATAGAGCAAAAGGTCATTGAATGAAAGGATAGATTCATGCATGCCTGATCTAA